>JARJLF010000379.1:0-214796 GCA_029378395.1 Mycena leptocephala | reverse complement strand
AACCCTAACCCTAACCCTAACCCTAACCCTAACCCTAACCCTAACCCTAACCCTAACCTAACCCTAACCCTAACCCTAACCCTAACCCTAACCCTAACCCTAACCCTAACCCTAACCCTAACCCTAACCCTAACCCTAACCCTAACCCTAACTCCGCTCCGGGGATCTCCGAGCGCGTGCGGGGGGCAGGGCTTTCACCCACCACAGGATACCCTCGACGCTTACATCACCAAAAATGTCGATCCGCCTCGTGACTCCGGCAAAGGCCGCTCAGCCTTGGACGCGTCGTGCAAAGCACTTAACAGGGCTCTCCCAGGCAGGCCACCCCTTGGCAAGGCATTACAAGTCTTGCCCACCTGTTGCAAGGCCCTTCCAAGAAACCTCAAGCCCTGAATCAAATCTGCTCGTGACGTGGTGCTACTCTTAAAATTCGAACAAGATATGCCTTCGCTTCGCTCCGGCGGTTTATGCGATGGTGTGTTCCATCATTGGCACGGAGCATAGTTCAATCGTAAGTACCACTATTGCATTGACTAAAATCCTCGATCAGTTCATGGAATTGAGGACATTTCATGTTCTTCAATTGTATAGTTCTGAACATACATGATGAATTCCTCATATTCATGTAAATATCACGATACGCTGCCCCCACTAACCATGAGGCGGCAAGTGTAAGTCCTGTAAGCGGATTAGAGCTAGAGGGAAATTGCGTGAGGTTCGGCTCTGACCGGTTCCACGCTCGACATGACTATGATCAAAAAGAAATTGCAGAGGCAGGCGTGCCACGTGATCTTTGGGCATGTTGCAGTGCATCACCGGAAATCGAGCTCCGCGTTCCGTGTGAGCGATTCAGGGAACATGGAGCACCCAATATTTAACGGGGGCGACGGGGTCCTGGAGTATGTCCGGACTTGAGCGTCTGCGCGCGGCTGAGAATGATGGCATATATGAATGCAAAACCAACTCACCGGAACGAAATCCCGTCGGGAGAATACGTTCTTGTATCCCCGACTGTGAGCCGAGTTTTATCAGTATGAACGGGCACATGGTTCATCGTCAAAACTCATTGCGTGGTGTGGGGATTCCCATTGAAATCACCAGGCGAACGGCCGGACGGAGGAGTGCAGCGAATTCCGAGAATCACTGACATAATAATATGAACCGCGGACCGGAAGAATGGTTGGACTATTGAAATGTCAAACACCGTATGCCAAGGAGCGGCAAACACACTCGTAGTCGGGCCGAGCATGTACGAGAAACGAAAACGAAAACCAATGTATAAGGATGCCGACTGACCGCCGCGGGGTCCGACGCAATAAAACTATTTATAGAACGTCACTTCGGCGTCCTGCATTTTGAATCAGGGTGCGGGTAAACGGATCACATGGCATCCAGCATGGACATACCTCTTCATCAAATTGAGCATGCCTGCATGGGCTTGCACCTCATCTGATTTGATCTGCAGAGCTCTTGTTGAATGAATCTGAAGCAATATTCGATAGGTTGGCCGACACTCAGTCAAGAATAAATAAGTTGTGTCGTAATTTAAGGCAGTCAGCTGACGTCGGAGACAGAATTTTGACAGCGGAGCTTAAAAAGCTTCAGACAGACAGACAGACAGACGTAATTTTATAAAGAGGGGACGCCGGGCTGCGCTTGGCCTGCGGCGACTCGGCGACTCGTTTGAACAATTTAATTAATCCCAATCCGAATCCCATCCTCAATCTCTAGTCTGATAACCAAGATGAAGAGGAAAGACAACGAGTGATAAGTAACTGATAAGTACGGCTGCGGCTTGGCACTAGTCCTGGTCCACAATACAGCATCTCGGCGCCTGGCCCGAATCATAGTCTAAGTCTCAACGCGAAGGACAGCAAACAGAGAGATTTTGAACTGGCCATAGAGCGAACACACCACTCGCGAAATAAACACCCTAATAATCCGTCTCCGAGTAGGCCCGCAACGTAAAGTAATTCGAACAAGAAAACAAACGGAAACGGAAACGGAAACGGAACATGCGCACCTCACCTCCGACGCCGAGTCGCAAGCGAAATGAAGATGAAATGAGACGGATCACAATCCGCGTTGCCCATGCGTACGTCATCTCTGCTTTGCCCCCGTGGCTCAACCAACGTTAACGCTCGTGGCCGAACACCAACCAACCAACCAACCAACGCTGAATCGACCCAACCCAACCCAACTTCAATCTTCAACCTTCAACCTTCAACCTTCAACCTTCAACCTTCAACCTTCAACAACCCCCTTTCAAGCTTCGGCTGCTTAATCCCGCCCGCACCTGTCCCGCCGGACGCTCGACACCCGACATCCGACGCCGACCCCGATGTCCGAGCGTCAGCGTCTCCGAGCCACGAGCCATGGTTAACTTGATCCCCGTTCACCCCGCGCCGACTCGACTCGGAACTCCAAGGACCAAAACAAACTTACCCCATCCGAGTCGAGCCGTAGACTCTACTGTAGGTATGTACTCAAGTCAATTCAAGCGTCACGTTCACTGCCCCGCCCGAGCGGTTCTTCAGAATCTTCAACTACAGTACAGTACAGCACTTCGAAGTTCTCTTGGCGGCAATTACTGATAATCCATTTCTTCTCTCTATCATCACCCTTTTTATACAATTACGTGTGTCTGTCCGTCTGTCCGAAGCCTTTTTAATCTCCGCTCGCCGGATCTCTTCGCCGAGACCTGCCCTAAATAATGGGTCAGTCTATTTATTCTTCGCTCATTATAAGCCAACGTATCGGGTATCGCTTCAAATTCATTCGGAAACAGCTGAACAGATCAAGCAAAATGCCAGGCAGTATTCTCCCTCTGTACTTATAACATTAAGTGTCTATCTATCCTCTGTCCTTTGAAACTCAGATATCTCGGCGCTCCATGCCGAGCGGTTCCGCCTTCTCCTGCCCCCGTACAATCACCTTTCATCACTTCTCCGTCAAATACACTCAGGTCATGGGTTTACGCAGATAAGGGCATTCAGAATGTACATCTCACTACCTAACTGAAGAGGATGCTGGGCCGCGAAGCGGCCCGGCAGCCGCTTGTATCATTTATTATACTCATACTCATAAGTATCAGCAAGTACATATCCCTATCATATCTGCGGCTCAGTAAGTTATCAGTGACTATCAGGTCCGTTTCAATTACCTCTGACAGAAGCGCCCTAAGCAATCATATCCGGATCCAGATAACTCTCGACTTTTGCCGCTCGCGTGACTCCAGGCCCCGGTGTTTCGCACGTCGAGTCCCCATATTAATATTCATATTCCTCGGCCTTCTAAATCAACATCTACCTACCCAAGCCTCGCCTCGGTCGGCGTTTCACGGGTCCCCATACCCCATACGGTTTCCTCCCCCGCCTCCGATCCGTCTACCGTTTCTTTTTTTTTTAATAAAAAAAAAGTCGCAACTCCGAGTCCTCGATATCCGTCCTCGGCCTTTCATTTACATTTACCCAACCCTCGGCCGGCATTTCGAATTCGCGCGGCTCCCCACACTGTACATAATAACTTTATTAACACACTCGGTCCAGGTTCAACTCCTCCCCGCGTCCGAACCTCCGCGTCTCCAGTGTCCACTGTTATCTACATCCACGCCGTTTCGAATTGGGTAAGTATAATCCGTTGGGTTCGGCCTCTTCCCTTTCTCTTCCTCTTTCTCTCTGCCCTGCATCTCGCGCTCAGAGGTGTCTCAACTCCGACTCCAACTCCGACTCGGTGTTCCCCTTTCTCGGTCTCCCGACCCATACTGGGTGGGGATTCGGCCGCTCAACACACCTCGGCGTCGAAAAATGCAACGCCGATAGTCGGCGTTTCAACCACTTCGTTGATAATCGGCGTTCCAACTTAACTTGTAATCGGTGTCTCAACCACGCGCCCGGCCCTCCCAATCCGACCTACTCCGACATTCGAGAACGCACCCTGACATTCAAGGACACGTCTCGGGTCCGACGTTGGAGGATCCACAAACAAATACCTTTCGTGGAACAGGATCATTCCGGATCCTGTACTGTACTTGTAATACACACAAGAGCGTGCAGGGGCGCGAAGCGCCCCTGCACTTCGGCTAAATAAGTGAAAGACATGCATTAATAGCCCATCGAGAAGGCTGAATGAGCGAGGCATTAAAACGTAATAAAGCAGTGCAATCCCGAGGGCGGCGGCGGGCACTTGACTGGCGCTTCCAAAGGTCCGGGTTCAAACGTCCATAAGCGGAGTTTAAAGGCTTCGGACAGGCTTAATTTCATAAAGAGTAGGACCTTAAGGGCGGGGGTAGCACATAAGTTCTAAAGGTAAATCAATTGCAAGTTCAAGTTCCGAACTCAGTCGTACGCGTGTCATCCCCCGACTGCCCCGCAAGACAAGTTAATACGGGGTGCGGAAGGCTGATAATTTAGCGGGGGAGTAAGTCTAGGATAGAGTAAAATAATAGGGTAAAAGCTGCAAAAAGAATGACCACCGCAGGGGTCGAACCTGCAATCTCCTGATTACAAATATCATTCCAGGATGAAAATCGTAGTCAGACGCGATGCCATTTCGCCAGGCGGCCATGGCGGGGTGTCCCAATTTAGGGATGAGAACATGGGGATGATTGTCGGATTCGGAAGATTGATCGTCTCGGCCACAGCGGCCATCATTTGAGCAAGTATCTCGGTTCTTTTTGTCTTCCACTGAAGATTGCATGCTTTCTCAGTTTAGTTCAAGGAACAATCCTATGGTCTCAGATTCTCGATATATAGGGTCAATAAATTGTTTTACATCGATTTTTTGAAAAGTGTCAGAAATCTCATTTAAGAACGAGCCAGGCCACCTGCTCGGGTCCTGTCACATCAGTCACTTAGTCCGAAGTACTTCTGGATGACACCGAGCCGAGGTTGCCGCATCAGTAGACGGCGGACGCGACACTCCGCTCATCGTCGTCGACCGCGACGATTTTCAACATCTCAAAAATGCTCCAATTGTCGGCGCTTTCATGTAGATCACAGTTGTTGAGAAGGATAGGATATTTCTGAAGTTTTTGATTCGAAATATGTCGTACAACTCATGTTAATGATATTCTGGAGAAGGGCGGCATGTGGCGGGAAAGGCGGGAATTGGCGGTAGGGCACTCTATGGAAAACCAAACACATCTATTGGAAAACCAAACACAAGGCACTTTATTTCAAAACCAATAACAGCTATTCCAAAGCCAAACATGGGCATTCTATTCCAAAACCAAACACAGCTATTGGAAAACCAAACTCAGCGCCGGGACATCGACCTTCTCTGTCACCGATACAGGCACACAGACAAGTTTTCCATCCTCTTCGGTTGACTTGAGCCCTAATTCCACCTCTAATGCTTCTGTATTCACATCCAGAATCCAATTTCGTCCTCCTATTACCCCTGCTTCTTTACCCCGTCTGCATTTACGCCCCGAGTCGGCTGATTCATTTCCTCTTTCTTCATCGTTGCACCTGTCTCTTGACGATGATCCATTCCAACCAAACGATTTCCATGAGCCTAATCCCGACTATCCAGACCAGGACCTCAATGGTCTGGATCGAGATTCATTTTTTTCGCGTCGACACCGCACAACAGACAGTTACACCAAAATCCATAATCTTCTTGCATATATATGTCAACCCTTCCGGACGAATACAGTTAATTCAATGTAATTTATTTTGCCGCCAACCTTGTACTATGTCGTACATTAAGCGAGACTTCTGCCAGGGGTATTCCCGTTCTTGCCTTCTTTGCCCGTGGCTCCGGCTCCTCGACATCGTCATCATCCATTACCCTTGGGCCCTTCTTTCTCCCAGTAGCATTTCGAGACCTCGTTGCCAGCCGCTGCAGTTCGGCGTTGTATGCGGAAATCAGCGCAAAAACCTTTGCACCCCATTCTTCTTCCCATTCTGATGTCTCTTTCAGCACCGCAATGATGTCTGCCACAGTGCGCATTCGATCCGGATGAACAGCAGACAACGATTTGATTCCCTGGGCATCCAAGATGAACGATGAGGGTCGAACAGCACGCAAGGGATCAGTTGCATGTGACGAGGCCAGCCATTCACCTAGACGTGCTTGGAGGTCAGCGCGATCAGCAACCTTACGATTTTTAGGTCCCTTCGTCTTCCGTTTCTTCGTCTTTGGGGGATTGAGATGAATGCGGCCAGGATCATCAACGTCTCCGGCATATATGGCTCCGCTTTCGTCCTCGTAAATGAAGCGGCCCGGAAAGAATTTCGATTTGTCGAATTGAATATCGGGTTTATCTGGATGTACACGGTCACAACATGATTCAGTGGAGATGTTAAGAGCTGAAATATTTTAATTAGAATGCACCGAGCAAGAATTAGGGTTGAATCTCGCCTTCTCGAGATTTATCTCCCAGGTAACGTGCAAGCATTTCACGGAGGCATGTTTCAGAGCGCACATACTGAACCACTGCCAGACCAGCACGTTCCGGCTTCCGAGAAGACTTGAGGAGTTGACCTGAAATCGGACGATCCGGATCGCTGCTGTTGGGATCCACGGCATCGAGAGAGGCGGTATAAACCCAAGGTTCTGCCATGAGAAGGTACACCGAGGGTTGACCACGCCGACCAGCTCTGCCGCCTCGTTGAATTGGAGTGGTCTCCGCCCGCGGGGCGCAGTAATCAACTACAACATCTATATACCCAACATCTAATCCCTGTCTTTTCTCAGCGCAGGGACATTCGCAACCAGATTAAACACGTACTGTAGAAAGGCCTTCAGTTCCATGTAATATCCGGCAGACACTGTCATCCTTTGAGAAATCATCAAAAACTTCTTTCAAATACGCCTTCGACATCCCTCCGTGATAATGTCGAATTAAACCTTTGTTGCGGAACTCAGGGGGGAGCAAGGAACCTTGATAACTAGCAGCATCGGAACATTGCTGTGTGTCGTCATGGAATACGACGACCTTTAGGGGACAGGTGAACGAGGGAGAGAGGAGGAAATCAAGATTTCTGAAGTTGGAGAGAGAGCCGACGATACGGTGCGTGGCGTACATAATATTTGGGCGATTGCAAGAGATGGCGAGGGAAATCAAGGATTTAGGATCAAAATTGAGATTATCGATGACAGCGGACTTTATGTGAGGTGGGAAAGTGGCGGATAGGGCTTGGACTGGAGTGTCTTTCGGAAGTCGGATCCGCAGTTCATTCAATGTGCCCCAGGACGGACGAAATGCGGGGAGGCCATAGAGAGGCAAGCCGGCAGTGCGGATGAAGTGCGCCTCATCGACGTGAACTCTATCAATCGTTTTGACGAACTTCGGATCATTGAGAAGTCTAGCGAGTCGAGGGAGATGGCCATTGAAGGATTTAAGCTGCTCTGGTTGAACAATTAGATGTTGGAAGTGGCCGCTACTTATTTTCTGCATCATGGTTAGAGAAAAAGCGACTGAAAGAATGAAGGAGCACGCACGGTCCATAATTCTTTATCATTAGGGGTCTCCTCGTTTATGTATATTGTCCGTATTCCCCATTTTTCTAGTTCTTCAGCCTGTGGAAACGTTTTACAGACTCGACGGTGAATGATAGATCAATGACTCACCTGTAGAGTTTGTAGTCGTTTAAGGGGTGAAATAGTCATGGAGCTGGTGTTGGGATGCAAAAGGTTGGGGATTATGAGGCATAGAGTCTTCCCGGAGCCAGTGCCGGAGTTCACGAGGACATCGCGACGATCTTCTAGTCCATTGGTTGCTTCTAGCTGGTATTGGTGTGGTATTATGCGATATTTGCTGATAATGTGAACAATAAGACATGCTCTCAAAGCGACGGTTTTGTGCTCGGCATCCAAGGAGTTTAAATAGTTGTTGGGGAGCGCATCGGATGGCAGACACTCGGCAGCCAGAGATTCGAGGTCGTACAGAGGAGAATTACGGATATCCTGGAGTAAATCTTGCAGCTCTGCATCCCAGACGACCTCAGGATGGTCCATAGGCAAGAAAAGTAAGCATAGAAGTTGGTGGTCGCGTCCCAGGCGGTGGTAGAAGGCAAAATACGTGTTGTTTACGACTGTTACATGAGCTCATTGATGCTGCTTACAAATATACCAAATGCGGTATCTCGCGCGTTACGAGATTTTAAACTCCGATCGACCAGCCTGTCTATCGACACAACTAAGTTTCGAAAGACAGGCTGGTTTCGAGCCTATCGTACTGCGTGTTCTATGCCCAGTGTTTCCAAACATGAAGGTTCTGGCAAGCCTGAGCCCAACCTGAGCCCTAATCCTGATATTAAGGATGCTTCTCAGTAGTCCTAGTGTCCCATATAAGTTGTAACACAGGGATCATGCATTTTGAACTGGATTCGGAGGAGATGTACTGCGGGTCCACAGCCGGTCAGTTGGATAAAATTACTCGTACACAAGATTTATGGGTAATAATCGAAGCAAATATGTACGAAATACGACGTCGTTGCAGCGTTTGATGATGCTAAAGGAAATCCTACAGTTTGACTGGAGTGTGACAATGCATCAGTGTGACAGCATGCGTCAATCAAGCGCTGATCTGCGTCAATTGCAAAACGTCACAGCGTCAGTCAAACGTCAGTGCAGCGTCACATCACTTTCACCCTGCCCAAAAAATGAGGTGTATCCATTTCCACCGAAACAACCCATGCAACTGCGGCATAAAATCATCACCGGAATGCGCAAAGACTTGGAACCCTCCACCTTTGAGGAGGCTGGCTGTGCAGTATGTGGAGAACTCATCGTAAAATCGGAGCTCGCTCTACGAGATAAGGTTGAGGTGGATTGGGAATTGTTAAATGTTACCGGTGTTACCCGCCGAGAAAGAAGAACGGAATCTGACCCAATTGAAGAGTTGAGTGGCCCGGTTCTACTTTGTTAACGCAGACGAACGAGCCATTATCCCGTTATTGTGCGTCAACGTAGCAGCGCCGCAGACCCTGCAGCCCGCGCCGCCAGGAATCTTCGCTCGCCTCGTACTGCGGCGCCCAGATGGATGTCGTCCACTCGCTGACGACGGATCCGCCGATACCAGAGAGGGAGCAGACTGTTGCGTGAGCCAAGCTCAGGGCCTCGCAAACCTGCTCCGAGGCAGAGGATTGGAAAGGGAGGCAGGAGATGCGGGACGAGGAACACACGTTATCCAACCTATCCAGCCGGCGCCAGTAATCCTCACTTATCCAGGGCTGCGGCGCCCAGATGTGTGCTGTTGAGCCCGTGTGGGCGTAAAACAGGAGCTATGTAGTACAATAGGAAAGAGACATAATACTTGACGAAAACGCAGAAAACCCGAACACCGTTGATCTTTGCGACGGAAAAGCGTAAATCCGTCAAGGATTTTGCTTTGCCCCTGCCGAACACACCCGAACTGATTTTTAATCCGGTGATTTGAAGCATACAGCATTTGAGTTCAGTTTTGCGTGTTCCACGAACTAACTAGGATATCATTGTGAAACTTGTGACTCTGACGCTGCCGGGGTGATAGTCAGCAAAATTTCAGTCAAAGTGACCGATATTTGCAGAAGAAGAGGGGATGTACAACTGCGGCGCGACAGACGATGGCAGATAAATGTGACGTGACGGATTATCTGCCACTCCGTTCATATTTGCTCGTATTGCTGATGATTTGAGCTTTGGAAGAACCGGCAGGTTTGGGTAATTTTAGGCTGTCCGGGGTCAGAAAGTGCTCGAAAAGACGACCATATCCATATGTTGGTTGACCTAAATTTATAGTGATTTGGGCTTACAATGTGCGATCATCCGCCACTAACGCTGCTTCGCGAAGTGTTCCTCAAAAAACTGTACACGGAAATTTCTGGCATCAAGGGGAAATTCACGGACCCTGTGGGGTTTTTTCGAGGAGTCCTGGCGCGGAGAGAAATAACCCCGGTTCTCGCAAAACCGGCATTCGATGCTTTAAAAATTTACGATGCGACGATCGAGAAAGATGGCCATCTTTTTTCGTCCGCTCCTTGCTCTTTCCTCTTCATCACCCACTGCATGTCATCTGCCAATTCGCTCTCCGACGCGCAGCCTTTCAATGCCTTCATGGAGAGCCACCAGACAATATTGCTCCACCGCCAATCACGGGCGCGGAACCGGCGACACCGCTCCCTGCGCCTGCAGCTGAAACAGGATGATTTTGTAACCCATAATCTCCGTACCCCATACTTTTTTGGCGGATTTTTCGCATTTTAGGAGGGATATCCCATAAATCCGTGATAACCCATAGCCTAGGACGTCCACTGTGCCCTATGGGTTAAGAAAGCTTTGACTATCTTGAATGTTGACAAGTATTACATGTATTTACGGACGGCGTATAGCTGTATGAAAGCACACTTACTTGATTCAAATTACAGCTGTTCCAGAAAACTTTGAGACAAAGTCATTTTTTTTTGATCGGTGTCCAAAAATGGATTTGGCCAAATTTGGCTGTTTGGGCGCCAAACAACGCGCCTTTCTCGCTTCACTTCCGGCGGCGTCTACCTCTCTCTTCCTCATCGTACGCACAGCATGGTATACCGCAAAATAAGCCGGGATTTGAAGGACGCTGCGCTTAGACTGTGGGATCTTGGTTGGGAGGAGGCGGATATTATGCAAGGTCTTGTTGTTTCTCGTGCAAGTCTCTATCGTTGGAAGGCGCTCTTTGAAGAGCTCGGAAGTACCGTCCGCCCGCCGTCACCGCTTGTCGGCCGCCCTCGTATCATCACTCGCGCTGTCCTCACAGCTTGTTATGAAATCTATCAAAAAGATCCTGATATCTATCTCGACGAATTGCGCTTCTGGCTAGCGATACATCACGACATCGTCATCTCGACTTCGGCACTGCAGCAGAATCTCGATGCTGTTGGACTCAATAGGAAGATTCTACACAAGATTGCGCGCGAACGCGACGAGCAGCAGCGACAGGACTATTGGGATGTAATCAGAAACGACCTCGGAGATGACAGCGATCTCTTGATCGTCGCCGATGAAACGAGCAAAAACGACCACACACTAGCTCGGAAATATGGGAGAGCACCCCCGGGGATGCGCGCGACAACAAATAACTATGCCCTCAGCCGTGATGTAGGGTATTCTGTTGGAGCAGCGATGTCAAAGGAGGGTTATCTCGCTGTCAAGGTTTTGCCTGGAGCATTTGACTCTTGGGATTTCTTTGAATTTGTGTCCGAACAAGTTGTGCGTGCTCCTTTTCCAGCATGAAAATACACTCATTTGAAGTTTCAGGTCCCATCTATGAATCCATGGCCTCAAAAGCACAGCGTGCTCGTCCTCGATAACTGTAGGATCCACCATAACGACACATTGCTGGATGTTATTGCTGCCAATAGTTTGTTCTCTGGGTTATCACAGTACTGATCTGATGGTGATTCCGACAGAATCCCTTCTTCTCTACCTTCCGCCCTATTCCCCGGATCTCAACCCCATCGAAGAGTCGTTCAGTACACGTGAGTATTCCTCCACGTTGTACTGTAAGATCCTGATCAAATTCAATCAGTTAAGGCGTATATGCGCCGTCACAATGCCGAGATGCTTGCCGCCGCTGACCCTATCGCTACGATTCTTGAGGCATGTGGATGTATCACTGCCGAGATGGCGCGGAACTGGTTTTTGCATGCGGGATACCATTGATTCTTCTCTAGTTTACAACTATGGTAGTTTACAAATGCATGTGTATCGACAGCAAAAAGAATGTGGAAAGCGAATTGACTAAAACAGGATGATTCAGGTCCAAAGCCTCTCAGTGACGTCCTTCAAAAAAGCTGCGTGCTGGCGAAGGATCCGAGCCTTCGCCAACGGTAGGACCTTCGTTGCCTGCCAAGCCGCTGCATCGAGGTCCTTGATACCCTCATCGCCGGGTACATATCCCAATTCGGTCAAGACTCGGCGATCCTCCGCATTGAGTTTGTAA
Organism: Mycena leptocephala; assembly: GCA_029378395.1. Taxonomy (NCBI): domain Eukaryota; kingdom Fungi; phylum Basidiomycota; class Agaricomycetes; order Agaricales; family Mycenaceae; genus Mycena; species Mycena leptocephala. The sequence continues at coordinate 202,888 of JARJLF010000379.1, read as the reverse complement.
CGCTCAAAATATTCTTCGAGCAAAATTTCGCGTGGCAGCTCGACAGGCTCGGATACTGGGGCATGGGGAAGGACTGCGGGAGGCAATCCGCCGTGGGGAGCTGGAAGATTCGGTATCTGGGGGTAGCCGTAATAAGGGTTCGGAGGCAGGCCGTATGGATTCGAATGCGGAAATGTCAGTTGATAGGGGGTCATGATCTGCTGTAAAGCGCTCGGCTGCCCAAGAAGCAGCTGCAAAAGAGGATTTTGAAGATTTTCTGCCGCTAGAGAGGGAGCAGGAAGGCTGGACGCATGCGGGGGTTTTATGGTTTGGTTCTTGAAGAAATGGGTAGAGGCAGGTGGTTTGTCGATCGTCGCGTCACCTTTTGCCTGAATACATGTTTCAGAATTTCCCCATTTGCGGACACAAGACTAGAGGCATACCTTGGCAACAGCCCATACTCTCAGTTTCATATCAGTCAAGTCGAAAAAACCAGTCTCGTTATGAAAGATGCGCTTTCCGGGAAAGAGTGGGTGATTGTCAACAGGATAGTGTTCTAGGAGTTCATTGAGGTCGTCGTTTGAGGCTGTATCAATAGCAACCTGGTAGAGAGCATTATCTAGACACGGTGATAATAATAAAAAGTTCAAATCACGCACGATCTGGTCCCGAATGGATTTGACAGCGCTCGATGCGGCGTTGCTGGGATTGTACTCAAAATCAGGCGGAGAAGCATCGTTTTCATCCTTTATCCACGGCTGCAGATTCTGCATCAGAACACGAGGCCAGATTTTCGGAAAACGTACCAGCTCCTTCTTTACAAGCGTCGGAGGCAGCATGTAAACAGAAAATATGTAGTCTTTCTTCCGGTCAACCAAAGATTTGATCATCACATCATATGCCGTCTTGTTGGTGAGCCCTTTCTTTGCCGCATTCGCGGGTCTATCAAATTTCCACTTCAAGGACGCGATAGGGAGGTTACTTATTTTTAGTCCTAGTGGAGGATTTACGGACATTGAGAGAAGGGGGCGGTGGTGTTTCCACATAGACGTAGAAAGACATTTCCACGGACTCGTCGTCAGTGACATCGGCAGGCGCAGAGAGATTGCGCTTATTGGAGTCAGGCTTGGTAGGAACAAACTCTATCGAGGAGTCTGAATCGCAGCCATCGTCGATCGCGTCGTTTTCGTCCGTCTTCGTTCTCTTCTTAGCTTTTGCGGATTTAGCTTTCGTAGCACTTTGGGCTTTGTTGGGGGACGAGAGGGGGGAGTATTTATCATTACGATTGCTGCTGGGAGCGGGCTTGTAGCCAAACCATCGCGTTCGGACTTGCGAAGGTTCTGCTGGGTCAGTATACTGCAGCTAAGTATGCTGCGACGCACCATCAGGATCTAGGCTGCCAACAATGTCCCGGATATCCTCTCCAACTCGGCTAACCTCCTTATTCTTAGGCCTGGGTGCCATGCTGTGCGTACGACGAGGAAGAGAGAGGTAGACGCCGCCGGAAGTGAAGCGAGAAAGGCGCGTTGTTTGGCGCCCAAACAGCCAAATTTGGCCAAATCCATTTTTGGACACCGATCAAAAAAAATGACGTTTGTCTCAAAGCTTTCTGGAACAGCTGTAAATATCTTTGTGCATCCTACATATTATCCTGAGGCAATCTGAGCGAGATATTTGAACCAATTCCTGTAAAAAATCATCCGAGAATGGGTGTAACTTGTAAGTACCAAACTTTACTCATAAATACATGAAATTTCGCAATTTTCTCCGGGGGCACAAATTTTCGGACAATGTTAGTCATTCAAGGAACTGCTGCAATTTTGTGAGAACTTACGAAGAAAATTCTGGGAGGTGTTTCCCTGATGCTGTCGCATTTATTCCGCACTTCTGAGAGGTTCTCATAACCCTACGAATTTTACAGTACAACCTGAGTTCATCCCGTGTCAAATCCACCCCTCCTATCAACATCGTACCCCGCCAGAGGCCCAAGAAGTTCATGTCCATTGGATTCACCGGCGTACGAGTTCGCACCAGTAAATAACTTTCGAGACAGCAGTACCTCGATTTGAGCGAGGCCAGAATTTGAGCGAGGGTACTGTGAATACAGTTCATCACGGGTCAACGATACATACCGATCAATGATACAACTTTTCCCTCAAGCTGCAAAGGACAACCGGAACTCAAACCTGCTCTCTACTGTAGAGAGAATGTATAAACTACAGCCCAAACTTAATTTGGGTCAACCAAGGCTATTTGAATTCAGGAATGGAGGCGACAAAGGGATTTTTTGGTCCTTGTTTGACACCAATTTCGGGTATACGGGTCAACGATACAACATCTTTTATTCTATCCTGCTGATTCATCGGGGCCTTTCGGATTGATATATTTTGCTGCCGTTGTCGGAAGCGGAAGCGACCGAAGATTTGGGAAAGTGTACCCTCGTGCTCCGATGAAATGGCTGTCGAGTTCGGTCGCCAAGGCAACGCCGGTGCAGTGACACGATCGGTATATCAGTATGGTAGATTCAGTCAGAATGCCCAGCTTAACGGCCTGGAGAGTCATTTTAGAATGATCCTTGTGTTTGGAAGGTGGTGAGTTCTCTAAAGGGAAAGAAAAATATGCAAACTTACAGCCGTTTGCGGAACTTAGGGCGCGGCCGGAATTTTTCAAATTTTCAGCCATTTTGCTCAAATTGGCTGCCCTGAGTTCAAATCTTGGTCGTTTCCTTTGAGAGTAAGACCATTTGATTTACGCTGTAAATTTTGAGGGCCTGTCATATTCACACTTTTCATGTGCACCAAGGGGTGAGCGATCTCTGGATTGCGGAAGTTGAGGTGTGCACGTGAGCGCCACTGATCGGCGTCGGAACAGTCTTCGGCAATATCTCCCAACTCGAAGGGTGCAGGCTGATTTTATATATCAAGGAGGGAGGGTGGACGACTTTGAAGTATGGGGAAGGCGGATGTTGACGTGTTATGCCAAGATGTCGGCGCGTTCTGCCAAGATGGAGGACCCGAAGGTATATTTGCATTATTTGATACCGCAGTATTTACACTATTCACAAATGTGTTAGTTTTCCATTTGAGGACTTGCAGATTGGCGATGAGACGCGCTGAACGAGTGTGTTAGGCGAGACGCGCGACGCGCGTCGTCGCGTAGATGGTGGTGAGGAGCCGTTTGGAAAATTGATGGCCGGGGTGCGCCGCTGAGTCAGAATCGCCTTATTTGGGGGGGTAGGTCCCCCGTGGGAATTTATCCACGATAGGGAGATCGCACACCTCTTGATGTGCACCCCCCGACAACTCATTCGTTCAAATTTCGGTGTTTTTTGGCAGTTGGAGTGCAGAACACGTCCCATACCCCCAATAGTGCTCAGAAATACCTAGATTTTTGTTATGATGTACTTCTAGGTATTCTAGAGATGCACAATATTTTCCTTGTTTGGCCCTGAAGCCACAATTTCACCTGTTTGAGTCGCAGGAGTGGAATTCCCACCGATTTTCAGAGTGGATCAACGGCGTGCATACCGGGCGAGTTTCCAGTATGAATTTCAAGGAAATTAACCCCCGCCGAAGCAAGCTTCACAATATTTTGCTTGTTTGACCCTGAAGCCATAATTTTACCTGTTCGAGTCGCAGGAGCGGAATGCCCACCAATTTTTTAAGTGAATCAACGACATGCACACCGGGCGAGATTCCAGTATAAATTACAGGGAAATCAACCCCCGCCGAAGCAAACTTCACTGCGTTATGTCCGTGAACCAATCCACTATTCTCACACAAATCTCGGTGGTGTTGGTCTCTTCTCTCATCATAGTTTGGGGAAGCAGGATCCAAGGGGCGCCTCGGCACAGGCATTTGCTTTGGAGTACCTTCAGCAACAACATACGGAACAGAAGTTTTTGGGAAGCTCTGGCAAATAATATCATCGTACCATGCAGTAAGTTTCTGCTTGAAATCAGGATCAGCATTCATTCGCTCTTTCATATCCAACGGTGAAGCAGGGGCTCCTTCAATCCATATCAACGGATGGAGATGAAGCGATCCACGTACTTGGGCTTCGACAACTGCATACCACCCTTTAACCTTCCCAAGAATACCAATTTTTGAAGCCCTTTTGGCACCTAGAATTATATCCAAGAACTTCGTTATCATCAAATGGAAGAACTCCGCACCAGCTACAGGGTTTTCAGCCAATGTCTTTGCCCGGATACTCGGTTCCTTCGTACCATCCAGCATGTGTAAAATCTTGTCCAGGTCAATGTCCCGCCCAGCTAAGACGTGTGCAATTGGATTATGAGAGTTTGCAGGGTCAACCGTAGCAAAGAAATGTGGTAAGCCATCGCATATAATTTTACTGTGCATCTGCTGCTTCATGCTGTTCACGTCCCCCACTGAACCGGGGATATGATCTGAAACATAATTGAGGTACTTCATTACCTTTGCCGCAGCTTTCTCACCCACAGTTTCAGGTTTTGCGAAAGGATTTTTCTCAAGCTTCGACTGATAAGTATCCATAGAGTGGGTGTCAATCTTTTGCATTAAATCCTGTACTACCGGGAACCAGGATCGATTTGTAGCAAGACGAGCTTTGAATGAGGACTGACGCCGCTGTAGGATATTACTCATTATAAAGATGAAGGACTTGTGGACTTGAAAGCGTCGATCCGCAATGCTGAGTAAGTGTTGCACATGAGGCAAAGTGTCTACTTGACGGAATGGAATATCTGTAGAAATTCTGATGTTGTTGTTGTCAACCATTCCGACAGCGTATGGAAAAAGAGTGGGCCATAACAAGCCGAATACCCGAGGATTTTTGGATGTAGATAATGGGGCAGACCCTGACGGAAACTTCACAAAGCCTGCTTCCTGTCTCTTCAGCCTACGCAGTGCCTCGAGCTTTCTCTGCTGGTAAGTTGACGCGATATTCTCCACATCTACAAGCGTCGTTGAGGTCAGTTCAAAATTGTCAGTTCCTTCGAATAACTCCGTATTTGCTTGAGCTGAATATGAGGTATATGAGGAGCTTTGGTTATTTGCAGAATTTGTACGTAGGAAATCTGTAGGGCAGTCTTCAACAGGATATTCCTCCGAATTTTCAATTACTGCATTTTTATCGAGGTCCATGTAAAGTGGGTTGTGATCAATCAACCAGAATAGAGCCGTCCTGATCTTATGGCGACGTACGAGGAGGGGTGACCGCTTCAGCATATCATGAGTGACTTCGGTGTCGGGCGAGCCAACAAGAATAACACAGATTTCGTCCTGTAATTGAAACAACGGAATAGGCATGGCGGACAAGACAGACGCTGTATCTTGGGGCAATATACACACGTTTCCGCGAGCAGCAAGCTGACCTGTGGGACCTAATGTAAGCTCTATCCAGTGCATTATAATGTATTTCAGCTCCTGGTTTTTTTTATTTCTTCGTGCAAAAGTGGAATGAGTACGAATTTTAAGCTGAAATCATGTTCCCTATGAGGCAATACGTCCTCGGAGACGTTTGTAGGAAATTTAACCACTGGCAACTGCTGTTGTACAATATTTTTAAATTTTTCAAACCTGGGCTCATTTTCTCTGCATAATCTGTGCACACAAGTTTGGCGGGGCCCGCCATAGAAAAAAATCATAAGCCGTACGCGTACGACATCCAGCATGCTGAGATAGATATGCAGGGGGAAAAATATTCCTGCAGTGATCGGCCAAACCAAGCCATCCAGGCAGAAATAATATTTGTCCTTTGATCGGCTGAATCGAGCTTCGCAGAGAATATAATATTGTGGTCAGTGAAGTTACAGTTCGGCTGAATCGAGTCATGCAGGGAGCATAATATTTTTGCAGCGTTCGGTCGACTCCAGCTACCTGCGCCACCACAATATTGTTCCTACGATAGGCTGTAGTTTTACAGTAACGGCCAAAAAGAATGGACACGGCAATTCGGGCTCGTTTGGGCTCATTTCTGGGTGGAATTGCTTCAAATAAAATGTCAGCACGAGCTTTCGTTGATTTCGTGCACGGCTGTTGCGTAATAAAATAATTTGTGGTTTTCTGAAAAATTGAGTTTGTGGTTTCATACAGTAGTGAAAAATGGTGAACACAGCCTAAAAGTACTTGGAAATGAGACCCTATCCATACAATTCGGGTTCTCTGTGCGCACCACCTGCTCAGAATTTGAGTCGTAAAGCTGTCGTATGGAGGTCAATCTCCTAGTTCCAAACGGACTTTGTCTGGCTCGAATCCTTGCTCTCTGCAGCAATCCCTTTCCGAGATAAGAGCATCGATCTCCGTCTGCTGAGATCGCTATCCGTGCCGTTATATATAACTGGTTTGCGTGAAAATGAATGGTTTCATGACGGGCTGGGTGGAAATGCCGCGCGTGCCGCGCGACTGACGCGCACTGACGCGGCAGTGCGGGGAATTGAGGCGGCAGTGGCGCGGCACTGACGCGGCGGTGGCTGTGTTATTGCCGCGGCAGAGGGGTTAAGTGCCGCGCCGCCTTTAACTCCTTCCACACCCCGTTCTAGACTGCAAGGCGTATTGAGGCAAGGTTTGATACCTTCAATACATCATCCAGAGCGCACAAATCATCCCAACAACCCCGATTCGCAGCGCCCTGAAACACCTCCAATTTTTGACTAGATGTTGACTAGATCATGTCTATCTCCCAAGTTTGGGATACAAAAATAACAGGAATGAAGGGGAAGCCGTGGCCTTCAAGTCTGAATATTAATTGTAGGTACCTGCGTCTCTCTTAAGTATGTTATGTCGCCATAAACGCGTGTATTATTGCCGGGCAATATATATATATCTCAGACATTGGGAGTTGCAAGCACTTTGGTGACGTGAATAGGGGTGCGTCGAGATCTGAATACACTTTCTTTGGAAGTGCTATGGTTGAATTTCCACTCCGGGCACCTTGCATGAGCGATGGGTATGAATTTTTCTCGCAGCGCACAGCGTACCTCTGATGTTACTGCCTAATCCACTGCGAATGACGGAGCAATTGACTGAATATCCTGGCATTAAGCTAGACGACAATCTAGAAGACTGAGCAAATCTAACTTCGCAATCAAATTCATAGACGCACTGTGCACTGGTGCTATCCTGGTGAGTAGGCTTACACACGTTTCTCAGGCAACAGCCCATTGGTGCCCGAGACAATTCATGCAAGACTTGTAAGCAACCACGTATGACTCAAGAGGGCGGTCCAGGCTGAACTAACCATCCCAGTAATCGGACAATGATTGTCCCTTCAAATCTTGTCTCGAACTCTGGCGCACATTTTCAATTGAAACAAAGCAAATCTACTGCTATAGTGATCCCTGCATTCACAGATGGATTTGCAGGGATCCTGCAGTGCCGTTATATTCGTTCCCAGACATTTCAATTCCGAGTCGTTCCAAAGGATCCAAATACATGGATCTGGATGGTTCTCGATTCCCCATCATTCGAGAAGAAGGTAAAGGCTGGACATCTGTTGATTTCAGGCTCATCGCACTACCACTTGATATTTCAACATCCATTACTCCCAGAAATCCCTGCGTTGGAAATGTCCGCCGAAGTGTCGTCCCATGCCGGGTCTATTCCTGCCTATTCCGCGTGGCAATTTATCAAGCAACCAGATTAAGGTACAGGGGTTCTTAAATTCACGGATCTTTGGCACCTGCCATTTGAGAGTAAATTCACGCCAAGCTCAACTTGACCTGATGAAAGCTAACAGATTCCCGCGGAGCATACAGCCATTTCTGGTGGATTCACCGTCCAATGGCCTCCAATGTGTGCTGAGATTTTGAGTCTTGGTTTGTGATGTTCTCAACCCGTTCATCGAGTCTCGATCGTGCCCCCGAATTCTGTCCGAATCAGAGTTCAAGTTTCAACTGGGAAACTCGTGTCTCACATCGGCAAAATTCAACTGAACGGAAATTGGGGTCGCGCTGTCCACGTTCCGTGCCGGCGTTCTCAGCCTGTGCCACGGCAGTACAGTCCGTGGATGCAATACATTTTAAATCTTACCAACATTATTGAGGCAGTCTCTTCGCTGGACAGATTTTCCATTCAATTGGAATGTACGACATGGCCGCGGGCGTCGGTCAGACGTGCCGACTCAACTGACTCGTAGGCCCAATATCGAATCCATCTGTGCACTGGCAGTGCTTCGATAGTGGTAGTTGCCACAAGGATAGAGGCGACTCTGCTGCGCCGTTGAACTTTCAACCTCACTGTGATATGTCGTGTTCACCTCTTATTTGATTTGAGGCCGAGCACTCACTTTCTACAAACATAAAGTACTTAGAGAATTCAAGTCTGGTCGAAGGGGGTTTGAATCTTCGGGATACGTGCGAAGGAAATCGTCTATGTATGCTTGTGGGACCTGCCGGTGCAGTAATTCTACTAAATCTTTCCTGTCAAGCATCAAATTCGATGACCGGCAAAAAAAAAACTGCCAACTGATTCTGGGGCGAGCTGCACATGGCATCACTGGCTCAGCCCATTTTGACCTGAAACACCTGGACTTCCTAATGGTGAATGACATTTTGAGTCTCTTGGGTTCGGGGATAAATTATGAACATGCTAGATCTGCGCAAATTCACCGATGGCAGGTTCATAGGTAAATAACTCGCAATTATATAAAGTCGGACATTAAACTAAGTCGATGCGCCCCATCACTATATTGCATAGTGGAAGTCGGCGGGTGGGTTCTGGAAGGACTTCTTGGATTTTGTGGGTTTCATCCTTGACCTGTTGAACATAGGGCTGACTGAGATCAATTATCATGTTTATATTTAGGCAAAATCGATCCGTCTCAAGACATTTCAGGCATTACAAGCAATGAACATGAAATTGCACTCTGTCAGACTTCACCAGCATCAGTGAGCGCAGCATTAGGTTGGGCATTATCATAATCAGGTCTGGGTGAATAAACGGGGATGAAACTAATTCAGGCTGAGAGACAGTATTGCAACCTAAGTAGTCAATTCACCACAAGGAGTACGCGGTCCAATGACCAATCAAAGTTGGGGTGGAATTTCCAACAGCCAGCGACGTCTACAGCAACATGGGCACCGCAGCACTGGAGAACCCCCGCTATCTGCCGCGGCAGAAAGAAATACATTTTCTGCGGGTACCATAGAATTCAGTTAATTAGACTGATACCCGCACTTTAGTACTGACGGGCCATGAGGACTCTTGATTTAATTTCCCGCAAATTGAACCGCGTGAGAAGTAGTAGCACTGTGGGTATCATTTGTACCTGGCTTGTGTGGATATTTGCGACCGGTAGTGCTGCAACATTGCGGACCAAGTGCCGCAGCACCGTGAGCGAATTATACCCTCGCCTTGAGGCCAAGAAAAATTGCCACAGAAGACCATCCCATTGTTTGTTCACTAGCGAGAGTATCTGGATCTTCCGCAAAAATCCAACTCCTCCAAGTCAGACGTTGTATAAGTATCATCGTTGGAATGATGCAACTACATCCATTGATACTGTATTCACAGACTAGACAGATTTTTCTCATATCCTGCATTGGTTAGCCTGAACGCACACTCATCATACTTACCACAAGAATTCAACCGAGCCAGTGTCTGCGATGTTCAATGTTTTGTTCACCCAACTTCAACTGGAGGGAATCTATCTAAGTTTGGTTACTTCGACTCAATGTACCTAATCTTTTCCCCACCGCTAGTTGTCCGCACTTCCCCGGAATATGAACAAAATGCCTTCAGCAATTCAAACAGACACATCTTTCAGACAGTCACCGCCAAGTCAGACCCAGACCTCGATGCAACCTGGATCCTCTAACGGTGGGGTTGACTCTAAGGTATTGCTGCATCTAGTGACTGATATGATACACATTGATATACACTGCCATGATCCGTGTGTTCCTGACGTTTAGGCCATAAGAAATGAAGTTCTTCATCATCCAAGTAACGTCCCTAGAACTGTCATTTGAACACCCTATGGTACGATGAGTTCCCGAGGGAATACTTGGAGGCAGAGTTTCAACCATGCTCCATGCATGGAGTATTCGAGTTGAGCAGATGTTACCATGTGTTACCATTCCTGATTTCATCCATCCAGCACATTCAGGCACTTTCAGTAAAAGAAACCAGTATTTGAGCTCGATTCCAAAAGACACGGAACAACCGAGACAAGGAGCACACCAGAACTGGAAGATGAAGCAGCCAGTCCAACCACCACTCTAAATCTCGGGTTAAACTCAATTAGGCAGTCAAGAATCATTGGCCCCTGCAATATAAGGTGAAGTGGCACTGCGGGGGTTTGAGGCGGCACTGCGGGGAACTGCCGCGGCAGTGCGGGGAATTGCCGCGGCAGTGCGGGGAATTGACGCGGCAGTGCGGGGAATTGACGCGGCAGTGCGGGGAGCTGAGGCGGCACTGCCGCGGCACTGCGGGGATGTGACGCGGCGTTGCGGGGATGTGAGGAGGCAAGTGCCGCAGCGACCGATGTATATTGAGGGTAACTTAGGTTCTAAATTGCGGATAAGATTCGAGGTAAAAATTGCGCTTCCAGTACACATGCCTGAACTTCCTTTCTGAAGGAAAGCAATGAAATTGGGGCTGTGGACAACAATTATTTAGACTAGGAATTGTTACAATTGAAGCCCTGGTGAGCTATATACATGCTCACGGTAGTTTTATTGGTAATAACAACCATTGGGAGTGGTTGAAATCCCTCAGGCAATTGGTGGGACATACAGTCAATATTTGTATGGAGGTTTTTTTTGTTGCAAACAATGTATTTAAGTGTAGAAACACTGCTGTCAACTAATTTGAGGTCCAAAAGGAGTTGTGGAAAGAGCTAAAGGCTGCGCGGCACTTCAAACCTGCCGCGGCAATAGCACAGCCACCGCCGCGTCAGTTCCCCGCACTGCCGCGTCAATTCCCCGCACTGCCGCGGCAGTCGCGGCATTTTCTCCGGGCCCGTTTCATGACTCACTCTGATAGCTTGGTACTTCTCCAGCTGCTTACTTAGCTGCGCGTTTGTAGAGGCACAGATGTTTTCTCCCTCTCTGCACCGATTGATTTCCGACGGGAGCCCATTTATTTCTATTTGTTTTGCCCGCTGGTGTTCAAGGTGATTTGTGGTACCACGTGAGATAATATCGGCGCTTACTATATCAGCCTTCTGCGCGGCTATAGTCTCTTCCAAATTGGTGCTCCTTTCCTCTGCCGCAAGCAACTGAGCTCCTAGATGTTGTATGTATGCATCAGGCTCTGCCTTAGGCCTTGGCTGATTGAATTCGGCATGAATTTCGTTTTCGTTTTCTATAGTCTCGCTGTTACCAGCGGAGTCGAAGAGGAAGAAATGGTTCCGCGTTTTCGGTGGTCGCTGCGGAGCTAAGGATTCAAGAACAATCGAATGCCGTTAGTGATGCCGCGAGCTGAGGTCGAGGAAGGTCGAGGTAAAGGAATTTCAAACCTCGGTGAGGCTCGAGGCGCCACAAGGTTGACAATTTGTCGCCATTGATAAAGTGAGATTAAAGTCCCCATTGTATCTTGATGTTTCTAGGATAACAGGCTACAAACAGCAAAGAGATGTCATCAATGTCTTTGAACACCAGGTGCAGTACTCACCATATTACTTCAACATCACCCTTGTGGGTAGAATCACGTCGTTCCCAGGTGGAATGTGTCAGAACGTTATTGCAATGATACAGATTACCACCGCTTTAGCTCATGCTGGACCAAGGAAAAACAGTAAAAACAGTATATTAGTCAATTTCCCATGCTGAAACCACGGAAGCAAAAAATCTAAGGCTGACATGCTCTCTGTATTTACAACGCGATTCCAACCATATAGTCTTTATACACCCAAGTTGAGATTTGAGGCCGCAACGACCAAAAAGAACAAAACTGCCCAAAAAGAAATTGTTTTGGGCCGCGCCCTAAGTTCCGCAAGTAGCTGTAAATCCCATCTCATCGCTCTGGTCGGATATCTGGGCTTTCCAAGTGTCATCCAAGAGAAAGCCTACGATGAAATAGAGCACGAATACCAGTGACGCATACACGTCGGTAGTTATCAACGGGGTATTTAGCGACCACCCGTTCAACGTGACCCGAGGAGTGAGGCATGGTGACCCTCTCTCCTGCCTCATTTTTGACCTGGCCATCGAGCCCCTGGCGGAGGCACTGCGCCAATCTGACCTTAAAGGGTTTGAAATTAAAGGAGCGGAGGAACGTCTCATCGCAACACTATTTGCCGATGACACACTTGTCTACCTAGTAGCTGAAGACGATTTTGGCGCCCTTCTAGATCTACTCGATGAGTGATGTACCGCATCCGGGGCAAAATTCAACATAGAGAAGACAGAAATAATACCCGGTCTTCCGGGCACCGCCTCCCTCGAGTATGGAGAGCCTTCAGGCCTCTGGCTTAACAACCAGGGCGGCAACAGGAAATCTGAACAGACAGTTTTGCTTAGAATCGCGCTGGCTATCACCTCAGAAACAAGCGTGGAAAAGTAGGTCTCCGTACCAAGTCACGTTTGATGGCGGCTTGGCGGGTCTTCCGACATGTCCGCCACATCAACCAATTTTTTCTCGCACAAAAAACCCTTACAATCAAATCTAGCTATTTTCTCTCATCTTTCTCGGTCACAAATCAACTTCAATCCCTGTTATTCCCGATAGCAAAGCTCCCACTGAACCTGGAAAACATAGGTGAGCAGTTGATCACACGTAGAATCAAGTACTCGCAGTCCTAGTTGGCAGCCCCGAACGCCTCAAGCCCGGTGAAGTTCCCCGCGTTAAAAAATGCGACCATGGCCTTGAGCGCGCCATCCTTGGCAGGGATGCGGGCGACTTTGTGGACCCCTTCCACGACGAGCTTGAACGAGTCGGGCTGCACAGTCCCGGCGATGGCCTCGGAACCGCGCTTGTTGGCCGCGTGGTTCCACGCCATCGAATCGACTCTGAGCGCACCGCCCGACACGTAGCACTTTGTGCCGGTGCCAATCTGGTCGGTGGACACGGGGCCACCGACGCAATTGCTGCTGGTCCACGCCTGGCCGTGCGACACGGGGCATCGTTCTCGGTGAGAATGAGATAGAACTGTTTCGCTTTGCCAGTACGACATTGAAGGTGCATTGCCGACGAAGAAAAAAGCGAAGTCTTCACTCCACTCGTGTTCTATCTATATGGCACTGATCTTCTAACGCGACTGAGTCGTGAACAAGTCGTCGATGTGCTCGGCGGGCACGGGCCGCGGCATGTCGACGTTGTGATTGCGGATGTAGTACTTCAGAAGCGCATCTGCGCGCGCGGTGGCAAGAAGCAAGGCATGCAGAGCATAGCCACCAGATAGGAAAAAGACATAAATTAAAGCCCCGCAGTTTTATGGACAATAATCGTTGCCAGAATCGTTGCAGAAAGTTGGCGGTCAGAGTAGAGGACGATTCTGAGCAAATCTCACACGATTCTGATGAAAAAGAATTCCAGAATCGACATCATAATCGTCGTCAGAATCGACGTGAGAATCGCCCTGAATCGTCTACTCTGACCGCCACTAATGCAATTGTCCGTGATATCAAGGCTGAAAATTAGCTCGGAACGAGATTTATCGCACTTTCAAGATTATAAAAGATTATAAACTAATATACTGATAATCGTACCCAGCTTTTAGATGCACCGACCAAATCATTTCCGAAATTCGCGCAAAGCCAGGACTCGCCGTCAAGCGTAACAGCTCTCTTTGTTTTTACTTTGACGGCCGTGAGGGGCATGGCAAGGATTCGCGAGTACGACGACAGCGTCACAGAGGGTGTGGACTTGGGGCGGAATGAATGTCACTTGCATGCCCGTCTAGATGAGTCCAACACCACCGGCCCTTGCCCAAACTTGGCATCGGGGATTTTACTCAAGATAGAAAGGGTGCTGCATTTGTAAACAGCTCCTGGGGTGCCAAATATAATAATTCTAAATAAATTACTGCCCTTTACAAAATTTAGGGCACGGCCAAATTTTTTTTTTTTTTCCATTTTGGGCAAATCGGGCGTCCTGAGCTCAATTCGGGGCGCATTATGTCGAGAGTAGAACCAGAAGAGTTGCATTAGGGGTGCTCAATTCTTGGCTCGTTCCGCCCGTCTCGTCCCAAATTAATTGAATATTTGCTCGAAACAAACAAACTTCAAACTCCGCCACGTTGCGGGGCAACCTCTCGCTGTTTACTACCTCTAGCATGCTGCTCAAGCGTTAAAACTGATCGATAATATTCAATTAATTTGGGACGGGACGGGCGGGACGAGCCAAGAATTGAGCACCCCTATTGAGATTCTGCAGGGCATGACACCTTACGACATTTTCTGAGCACCCAGCATTAGCGATACTGCTTCAATTGCCCTAAATTTTTGATATAATGTATTTGGAGGTATTGCAGAGGGCATGAAGTACCGGGATAGTACAGATTGAATGATATAGATGTACACTAACTGACTAAAAGAAATGTCCCATGGTTTAACTGGTCATATCTCAACATTGGGGTTAAGGATGGTCAGTCAAAAGGTTTGACGATGGTAATGACCCCCGTCAAACCCTGTCGAAGACAGCACTCAATTATTTTATTTGCGCCCACCTCACTTCCGGCTCCTTCACACTCGACATCCCACCCTCCAAACACCCAATTTAAGGCGATATACCTCAAGTTTTGTCTTGTTCTTAGATCAGCACACAAAGCCAACAGTTCGTGGCCCACCAAGCGGCCCACTGACTGGCTGCAAGAGCCGCGCAAGGCAAGCGGCTCGGACTCGAAGAAATATTGTATTGCAATCAGAAAAAGTGTTCAGAATTACGAAATCGTAAGAGACATTTCTGCTCGACATTCCGCTGGCTATCACACGGTCTGCTGGGCCACTTTTCTGAGGCAGCAAGTCTGTCAGGGGACGTCATTAGAATAGGTTTCAAGTCATTGTACAGACATTGACCTCAGTTTGAATGGTCGGCTAGGCCACTTTTCTGAGGCAGCTAGTAGTCTGTCAAGGGACGTCAGTAAAGGAGTTTTCAAGTCATTGCATAGATACTGACCTCAGTTTAAATGCCTGGCGAATCAAATGGCCTACTGGGCCACTTTTCTGAGGCGCGTAGTCTGTCCAGGGACGTCAGTAAAATCGATTTCAAGTCATTGCATAGATATTGACCTCAGTTTAAATGCCTGGCGAATCAAATGGCCTACTGGGCCACTTTTCTGAGGCGCGTAGTCTGTCCAGGGACGTCAGTAAAATCGATTTCAAGTCATTGCATAGACATCTGAATACCCAGCGAATTAAATGGGCAAGCAGAGGTTGAATGGATGGTAAATCACATTCAAAGGCCATTACATAGAAATCATTCAAGAACTGTGATCTCCGTCTAGTACAACTGCTTGTACCTCTCCACCTCCCAAGGTAAGGTAGAGGTTTGGGGAGGTACAGAGATGTCGCAACCTCTACCCCTACCTCCCTGTACCTTACCTCTCACCTCTGGAGGTTTACCTCTACCCCTGGGGATCCTTACCCATTTGTAATGATATATGGCTCGGACACGAAGTCATCGAATTTGAGACGGGTTGACTGGCCTGCCAGGTCGTGTTCGTAAAATGCAACAAGTTCGGTAGGGACTCGGCGTGCGCGCATGTTGTGAATTAAGCGTGCTTGGACGGCATTCGGGAATGCTGCGCGAATATCAAGACTAATAAGGGTGACAACATTACCTTTACGAAATTCATCCTTGATACGAGAGGTGAGAAGGTGAATTGCATCTGTGGTGCGACCAGGACGGCCTCCCATGTGCGTGGATGGAATGAGCTGGTGTTTTTCGGTGACGTACGATGTCATGCGGCTGTACATAGCGCAGAATGATTTCTTGATGGTGCGGTATAGGGCAATTGGGCGGTAAGATTTGGCGAGGGCGCAGTCGGAGCGGCCAGGTTTACGAAGTACTACTGTAAATAATTCTTTCAGTAGTGGGGTTTCATATTTGAGGCGGTTTGTGGCTTGGAAAAGCGCCCGCAGAATGTCACCAATAATAGGATAGGCCTTCTGTAAGACAATGAATGGGACGTCATCTGTACCTGGGGCCGTGTATGATTTTGCCTCACGGATGACCTCATCGTACATGCTGCGAGTGAACTCGGGCATGGGAACAGGTTCCGGGTAGACATAGTCGTCGGGGATTCCTAGTGAGTCGGAACGAGGGGCAGGGGGAAAGAATGTTTCAAAGAGGATGTCGCACTTCTCTTTGGCATCAGTGGCCAGAGTGCCATCTGCGCCTTTCAGCGCCGGGATGCGCTCCGTGCTGCCGTCTGTAAATGGTCAATTAGCATACCGGGGGGCGAGCCAAACACTCTTCTCGTCTGCTTCTTGGAGCCAATCTTTCCAGTGCTGTTTTTGCGTAGCTTCCAGGGTAGTTTTGAATGCTTTGGATGCAGCCTCCTCAGTCACTTTCGCTTCCGGGGACGGACGCTTCCAATTCGCGCGTTCAGCTCTGCGGGATGTCTTGAGGAGATCGGTCAGCTCCTTTGTCCACCATCGTTTGGAATAAGGGGAGGCCGAGAGAAGAGGTACATGGGAGGCGATGACTGCTTGCAGTGTTTTGTCGAGAGTGAGATATGTCATGTCGTAGTCGCTGGTCGAATTGATGACTGTGGGGATCGGGTGTTCCATGAGGTAATCAGTTAGCGCTTCATTAAAGGCGTTCCAGTCGACCGCTCGAAAGTTGGGTCTGGGCCTGTCCGGGAGTCGAAGTAAGTCGTAGTCGAGGACCGCAATAATGGGTAAGTGATCTGCGCCAGGCAGGCGAATAGCAGGGAGAGCGTCGCATTCAAGAACTGCATCGGAGATATCCGATGACGTGAAAACAAGGTCGATGGTATTCCATGTTTTGTGCGCTGCCGACTGGTGAGTCAGTGTTCCCTGAGGAAGTGCTAAATCGAGGTCTAGGTCAGCTAATAATTTTAAGAGCGTCGAATTTCTTTGTGACGAAAACATAGGGTAATATTAAATAATTACAGCACGGTCACCTCGAAGTTGTGCAGCTGCTTATTGAACACAATGCATTGGTTGACCTGGCAAACGCAGATGGTCAGACAGCCCTCCACTTTGCATTACACGGTGGTCATCTCGAAGTTGTGCAGCTGCTTATTGAGCAGCATGCATCGGTTGACCTGGCAGACGCAGATGGTTGGACAGCCCTCCACTTTGGATTACACCATGGTGACCTCGAAGTTGTGCAACTGCTTATTGAGCACAATGCATTGGTTGACCTGGCAAATGCAGATGGTCAGACAGCCCTCCACTTTGCATTACACCATGGTAACCTCGAAGTTGTGCAGCTGCTCATTGAGCACAATGCATCGGTTGACCTGGCAGACAAATATGGTCAGACAGCCCTCCACTTTGCATTACACCATGGTCACCTCGAAGTTGTACAGCTGCTTATTGAGCAGCATGCATCGGTTGACCTGGCAGACGCAGATGGTTGGACAGCCCTCCACTTTGGATTACACCATGGTGACCTCAAAGTTGTGCAACTGCTTATTGGAGGCAAAACCCACGCCCGGAACTTTAGTCACGCGTGACATCACGCTGTGGCTGTTCCCTGGGGGAAGCACCTCGCGGGCGCTGCCTTATTCGCTGGCGCGAGGCCATTCGCTGGCGCTGGCCTTTCCGCTGGCGCGGGGCCTTTTCAGACAATTAATTATTTTTTTTCCCCTCAAATCCGGAACTGCCCCACAAAAATTCACATCTCAATTGACACCCCCGTCGACCTATTGCAGAGCCCCATTACGTGGAGCTTCTGCACGACGTGGTTGCCAATTGATCTGTGAATTTTTGTGGGTCAGTTCAGGATTCTCAAGACAGAGTCTGCAATGAATAGAGATATTCATTTTCGTTGTGGCTTCTATCAAAATCAAAAGTCTTGCGGGTGCCGGCCCGGACGGCTGGGGTTTCCACCCCAGCCCCCGACCGCTCGCGCGGGGCGAACGCTCGCCGCTGGGCCCACTGCGTGGTGCTTTCGCTCGCCGCGATGCCCACTGCGTGGTGCGAAAAAATAAAGGCATCCGCGCGGGTCGAACGCGCGACCTTAGCAAAAGAGAACAACTGAGAATCACACGCCATAACACAAACTAAGCAAGAGGCCACTTGGAAATAATGTCATTTTCTATCGCCTAGTGATCGGAGAGACGTTTGACGTGCACAGCCACAAAAGTTCCGGGCGTGAGTTTGAATTCCTTCTATCTGACAGTTGCTACCATTTATAGTATATTGCCAATCCAAAATGCTGCCGGCCGTGTTCATGTACAGGCCGCGGTCGCGTCTCACTCTTTCCTATTGGTGCGGAAGGACCAGCCTCCGTACATCTGTCTGGTCTCTCTTTCCGCTACTTCTCTGGTGCAAATCAACGGGCCCCATGTATGAAGCCTCATCTGGCAATAAGCAGTTAATAAAGATCATAACGCTCAGTGCATGGGTCCAATTTATCCGCCTTTGGATGTGAAGTGAGGAAAGGAAAAACTTATTGCGCTTCCGGCTAGTCGATTTATAATGGGACACCAGCCATTTACGCGCAGTGCACTTTGAAGTCCGGTCTGATGCGGCAGGTGCGCAATGACTTTCTGTTCGTGGCTTGCAGCCCACCCCTACATGTCGACACGGCTACCTCCTGCATGTCATGGCTACCCCGGCCCCAATGATTGAAGTTTGCGGGGCCCCAAACGTCACAGTACAGGCAATACAGGCGCAATTTCTGCTCGAACAGATCACGTCAGGAAACACCTTTTTGCTTGGTAGATAGGCTCAGATTCAGTGGCTCTAGAGCATCTCACCAAGGACCGGGTAGCGCTCAGTAGTCCTGGTAGCGCCTCCACCAATGATCAGTAGTGCGTGGTAGCCATCAACCTACGGATCAGTAGCAGCCGATCGCATGGCTTAAAAAATAAAACTGATTTAAGCTATAGGGAGCCTTATTTTATGTTGAATGACCTCTAATTGTCATCGTCAAGTTTGGATCGTGCAGGGCTCGGAGTTTAGCAAGAAACAGCCTCGAGGAGGCTTGGAGTCTATTGGTAGACGGAAGCGGGTGCCGAAGTGGCTAGTACATGGTACAAACTAGAAATTAAGTAGAGAAGGTGTGGGCATATGTAAAATATCTGGGTGGGAGAACGAAGAAAAGCAGCAGTACTGGCGAGGCAGAATGAGAAATATACGATAATATGAGAGAAAGGAGGGGAACATACCTGACGAGACAGAGTGTGGAGCTAGTGGGGCACCTCTGTCTCGCCAGGTTTTTATGTGTCTTGCGGACGCGTTCGGGTACCGAATTACCCTACTTTCGGCCAGGATATTGTCCCGCATCCCGCTTGCGACCTCCTGGGAGGTGGGGATGTGGATACCGAGTTGACCTACTTTCGGCCGCTGGGGCGAGGTCAACTGTGTTGTCGTTGAAGAGACAACCAACGTCACTTACCGGGCAAGACAATACCACTTCCGACCCGAGGGGTGGATATTGTCCCGCATCCCACTTGCGACCTGAGAGGTGGGAATGCTCGGGTAAGTGAGTTGTGTGGGGATAGCACGTGTGAGGACTGGCCTCGACAATTAGACTTGTGAATATTTTAAACCCGACTAATTCTCATCGTCAAGTTTGGATCGTGCAGGGCTCGGAGTTCAGCAAGCAACAGCCTCGAGGAGGCTTGGAGCCTATTGGTAGACGGAAGCGGGTGCCGAAGTGGCTAAAAGGGTAAAGGAAGGTTTTGAGATGAGATATAGATGAAGGCGCATGGTGACGTCTATCTGGATGTAGCATCGCTTGCAGTAGCGCTGGATGTTTTCGGATGTAAATCTGGAAGTATTGGAGGCCCATCGACCAGCCGCTTGGATGATGTGCGGGGGAGCGCCGTCCTCCGCAAGAGCGGTGGCCCCACCCGGTCGCATGGACACCCGCGATGTGGTTTTCCGGGAAAAGGTGGTGTGCAGGTTCTTCATAAACCAAGCCCGAGTTGGTACTTTGCCGTTGCTGCAAATCCAGAGGTGAGGGCTGAGGGGATGCAACCGATCGCGGGAGGCGAGGTAGGCGCGAAAGGCGGCAAGTGCGTCGGCGTCTGTTACGAGGATGTGGCTGCCCTCGAAGATCGCATCGGCTTTGTGAGCCGGTAACCAATACTCGTATGATGCAGCGTGGACGGTAACAGATGTGCGCTTGCTGTACTTCCGAGGATTCCTGAGCCTTGGATTGTCAGGCATCGTGAGTTCCCCGAGCCGTAAAAGGGCATGGAAGCCAGTGAGCAGGGAAGAGAGGAAAAGGAGGTTGTCATGATATGGGGAAGGAGGGAGCGCAGCGATGGCTTGGCGGAGATGATCGCGTGATAGAGGTGATTTTGCGTCGTATCGTGGTTCCCCGGAGGCGTTTTCAGCCTTGTAAGGTTCGAGAAACCAGCATACTGTTGTGGATTTCCCGCACCTGTGGGAAGTGGGGCTCAAGTTGGTTGCAGATGCCGGAAAGGTACGAGTCGACTGATTGGGGGCGGATGTGATGGCACATAAACACGGTGTAAAAGCTGAGTGTCTCAGCTGTTGGTTCGATGGGGAATGTATGGAGGCAGCAGAATTCAATGTAAGAATTGAGGGCAGACCCATAGCTGTGGGCAGAGGAAGTGTCGAGGGCGGCCCCGAGCACTATAGCGCGCTTGTGGATCAGCTGCTCCAGAGTCCAGGCCTCGCGTTTGCGCTGCCTGGACTTCACTGTGGAGACGATCATGATGTGGGGGCCCCCAGCGGTTCTCGAGGGGGTATAAAGTTCTGGATTGTCAGTCCAGCGGCATGATCGGTGGCGTCAGAGAAACGTTGTCGTGATATGGCATCGGCAACGAAATTATCTTCGCCTTTGACATGTGGACGCGGAGATCTACATTGTATTTGATGAGATCATCAACGGCGGTGCGGAGGAGAAGATTGTAATGTGGGGTTGCGCAAAGGGAGTTAAAAATGTTCACGGTATTCTGGTTGTCCGTGAATATCGTTACGCAGAGGCGCCGGCCAATTTGCTGATCTGCGTGCAAGCGCTCACAAACCCACCTGAGGGCCGAGACAACACACAGGGCTTCAAAGAAAAAGATTGTGCCGGTGGGTGGATCTGCGGGAACTGGGGAGTAAAATCCTAGCAGGTGCTCAGGACTCCAAAACCCCATGCCTCCGAGGGAGGCGTCGCAGCAAAGTGTCGAGTCAACCTCACTATGTGGGTTCCAGTCGAGCGACGCGAAGAAAAAGATGCCATCAGACTTGCGCAGGTGTTCGAGAAACCAGCAGAGGTCCGATTTAATGGCGGCATTTATGTAGATGCCAGCATGTTGCTCGGATTTTCCAGACATCTTCGCATAGATGTTGGAAAGGGCTGGGCACAGTTAGAAATACATGTTAAAAGACCAGTTAATCCAGCCCGCTAGGCACTGGAATTCGTGGAGTGTTCGGCGGCGAGAGGGTGTGTTAATAAATTCTTGCACCCACCTTTCGAGATCTGCTTTGGACTCGGGAGGAAGAGTGGCGGTCATTGCATTGGGGTCAATTTCGAAACCGATGATGGGAAGGGAGGTGCCATGTATTTGCTTCTTCTCCTTGTGGGGAATACCGAGGAAATCCCATAGGAAAAGGAGTTGGGTTTGCTTGGTTGGGATCTTCTTGTTATACGAGCCATAATTGCTGAACCTTTAGGTTTGGCTACCCAGGGGAACTTGGGCTTAGTTCTCTTTTGCTACATGTACAAACAAAGATTTAGTCATGCAAGATTGGTCATCACAGAAATAAAATCTAAAGAAAATGGGGCAAGATGTAGAAATAAATCACATTGCCAGGATATGTTTTTGAACTTAGCACCCGCTTGAATCCTCGGGTGCAAGCCAGTTTCATCCCTGGAACCCAAGATATTCTCTGAGTTCCATTTTATGGTAGTAGTCATTTCTGTTTTGTGTTTGGACCAGTATCCGAGATTAGTCATTTCAGCTTATCGATCGCAGCCTGGAAGTTCGAGTTGGGTTTGAGTTGGGCCAGCCTGAGTCGGCATCGACTTTAGAATACTGTACTATTTACCATAGATTCAGCGGGTGTGACCTGTGACCACTTAGATTCACCTTTTGCTAGATTCAACCTGAGGTGATCGTAATTTTTATCATTCAATCTTGATTCAACTTTACCCGCTGACACAGGATATTCGGGTCAGGTACCTGTTTGATTGCAAATTTCCCTGGTTTTCGTTGAATCCCCGACCAAATTAGGCTCCGGGAGTTGCAGAGAGCTGGGAGGAAGAAATTCAAAACTTGCTTCTCCGAGCCTGTATGGCAAATTTCAAGGATGAGTACAGTACTCCTTGCTGTTCGCGTTGTTAGAAAAAAAAGTTTCAGCTCCAGGAGCCTCTGTGCGTGGGTTCGAACCCGGCTGCCGACGGCTTTTGTCATTCAAACTACATCTCCACCTCAATATTTCCGATCCATAGTCATTCTACTCTCCTGATCTACTATTGATATACATAAGGAACTTTTTTAGATACCATTGGGGCACAGTTTGACGTCCATACACAATGCCTGAGAAAAAATGCCGCCGGCAGCCGGGTTCGAACCCACGCACAGAGGCTCCTGGAACTGAAACTTTTTTTTTCTAAAAAACACGAAAGGGCATTATTATTGCAAATGGCAATAAACTGAAGCTCCGGTGGGAATTCTGCCAATTTCAGGCACTGAACCCTTATGCTTCTCAATTCTTATTATACAGATAAGATGTTTGTTAGGGGAGCTTGCGACCCCAATTGATAAGCTGGTCCAAATTTCGGATCCCGTTTTCCCACACGTGAAGTATTTGATTTGATGTTTGTTCTGGTTGCGCCGTGGGAATATCAGCCATATGCCGTCAGTGCCGTGCTGCCAGTGCCTTCAAATCTTGCAGGTCTAATAAGTTACGCCAGTTCCAGCCACTGGCCTGGATAAAATATTTATTTTACCTCCAGCCATGTAAACCCGGACACGGCCTTACTTACTCACAGTCACCATCACGTTACCTTTACCTTTCATTTCTCTTACTTCCATCATCGTATACTCGAGTCTACTCCGAATACACAAGGATCCTACTACTTGTGTGCTTCCTCTGTTGGTGTTTCGCTCCTGGTCTCTGGAAGTATCAGGTGTGTTTCCAGGCCATGTGCAAATATCTCAGCCCATTTGAAACATTGATGTCGGCCCAAACTGAATTCATCAAGGTTCAGTTCAGAAGTCGAAGCCTGACTCAAGGGTCCAACCATTTAGTTTTTGTTAGCAGATGCGGGCAAATCAAGCAGAAAGGGTATATAAACAGTTTCGAACCTTTTACATAAAACAGTTTATAATTGGTATGTTGGTGGGCAGGTTCTTTGGGTGCATCTGGAGGATCGGACCGAGTTATCTGACCATAATAAAGTCACAGATAAGATCCTAACCCCAAAAACCGTTTACAAACAGCTTTCAAACTGTTTGCGCCCACCCACAAACTAAGTCGAAATAAAAACGGTTTTAACCGTTTCAAAATGTTCTCAAATGGAAATGATGGAGCCTTAGCCTGAGCAATGTACGACCCACAAAAGAACTCTTCCAAACAATATATTCAAGAGTAAAGCTGTTTGAGAATGGCGTAAGCTCCCCCCTCCTCTGTAGACGGGCACAGCATACAAAACATATTTGTATTAGAGAATGGTTGTTAGTATTCCACTTTGTGTAAAACACATTATGTCCAACCCAATTATTTTAAGCTCTTCCAATTGTTGAACCAAAAGTTGGTATAGTGGGGATTTTGTGGAAGTGTAGACCCCCCTTGACCTAAAGGTTCAGCACCCGCCTCGAAGAGGCCCAATCCCAAGTCATGGGTCAGATTGGATTTAAATTCCCAACCATATGTATCGTCGACATAGCAGAAAATATCGGCGATGTGTTTGACGGAGATCGCGATCCAGATGACTAATCCCATCACTGATGCACAAATCCGAGGTGAGCCGCTATTCCCGAACGTGCTGCACCAGTCGACATTGCGCTGAACAGGCCCATTAGACTTCCCCGTGGCTGCCTCAAGCTTGGTAGGCAAATTCGACGTGGCAATCTGTTTAATCTGCGCTAATTTGTGGACAGATGTGAGGCGGAAAGCCTCTGACACGTCCGACTTCCAGACGACGAGCTCAGCATCCGGGTGCGTTCGACGAATCTGGAGTAGAGCAGGAATGAACTGCTGCATGGTGTCCATCCGAGGCCCCTTCGTTTTGGCCTTGTCTACCATGGTGTTGGGTGCAAATGGGCCGTAGCTCTGGTGCGAGACAAGGCGAAGGCCGTCGGAATGGGGTTTGGGGACGGCGAGGATCGGTGTGCTGTACATGCCAGGGAGTATATCTGGACCGAAGGTGCGCGAGAAACGACCCTTCTCAATTTCGATGTCTCGCTGACTATTGATGAAGCTGTGCTCACGATCCGACGCTGGTGGAGCCCAGGAGTTGTCCCAGCCACAATGGCCAAACAAATGGCTGCATTTGAGGCCGTTCCACGGTGTATCCGTCTCAAAACACTTTTTGCAAGTCATTTCATGACTCTCAGAGTATGTAGGAAGCCAAGGTCCCAAAGATCAGGTACTTTGTATTTATTTTCAAAAAAAAAAAAAAGAGTGGCGCAGCCAACCTTTTCCGGCTATGATATTGATGGTTCATTAGCAATGAGAAATGCAGTGCCGTGCGGCCACTATTTATTGCACAGCCTTGATCTTCTAACGGGGTTCAAGAAAGTCACATGTCACTGCGCTGCTGCGCGGCGCTTTTTCAGATTCAACTTGCAATGTTTTCTTTTTTGTTTTATGAACTGCGGCATTTGACCCGCAGCGCGCTCGGATCTGAGATAAAAAAAATACTCAGTGAAGAGAAAGCGAAGATCACGCACTTGCTCTGGTTTCAGGTTCAAATTTGGTTTTAAGTTCAACCATTTTGATTGAAAGATTACTTCCGGTGTGATACCGGCCTACCTACCTGCCTACCTACCATCAGCCCGATATGTCACGCCTTTTAGTGGGTTGCATATGGGATTATTAAGTGGGGCAGAAGATAGAGCGTGGAAACGGATTGTTAGAAGCAGACATCCAGTAAACACAGTAACAAGAGGTCATTAGAGGCGAACATTCTGTCCGCCGTACAATACATACATGCACGCGCAGCCTAAAAGAGTAAATTAAACGGTCACGACGAGAGCTCACGAGCGGTCGTCAGGCTGACGGCCTCTTCTGGTGTACCCGCAGGCTAGCCTCCGCCACCTCCGCGCGCTGCTCCGCGACGAGAAGAAGCATTTGCAACTGCTTCGCGTCGGCCTGCGCCTGCTTCGCGTCGTCCTGCGCCTGTTTCGCGTCGTCCTGCGCCTGCTTCGCGTCGTCCTGCGCCCGCTTCGCATCCTCCTCTGCTACCCGGAGAAGCTGCTGGACCCGCTGAATTTCGCGCTCCCCTCTGGTCCTCCTTTCGTAGGCGACTTTGATATCGGTGTTCATCTGATGAATGATCTGAGTGCGCCGAGCCTTGAACAGCTCGACTATAACTGAGACCGGATCGGGGGCAGTCATCCCGGCATCTGTCATCGCCCGGTCTCTGTCGGCCGCCAGCAGCGTCAGGAATGTCTTCATCTCCTCCGGCGAAACCTGCCGTCTGGTCATACTCTGCTCCATGGATTTCTTAACATTCTCGAAGGCCTCGTCGGCATGTAGCACAAGACGGCCAGTGCGGTAGTCAATGAAACGGAACTTTCCCCATCTTCCAGTCTGCTTCAGCTTGTTGTCTTGAATGACGGGCCTGAGCTTGCGGTCCACGCAAATGCGATGCGCGCAAAGGAAAAACATGGTCGCATACCAGCAGCACATGTGACTAAGACTGCTGTAGTCCCTTGCCCTATCCGTAATAACTGACGCCAGGATCGCGCAGTCCAAGACCGTGAGTCGCTCTGAAGCGGGGGCTCCTCGGGGGACAATGAAGTATTGCGCAGAGTGGTATTTGCCGCTGTTCTGCAGACCCTCCACCGCCGCGCCTGCCTGCAACCCAAGGCGATCATAGCCGCTATTGATGAAGACCCTGTCAGCAGCTAGGCGTCTACACCCAATCTTGGTAGCAGACTGGGCGCTGAGTCGCCTGGGGCCCAAGTTAGAACAGAAACATCAGGGTCATGCTAACACACCCAATAGCAGAGTCAATGTTGGAATCGCTTGCAGTTCTGTCGATGCAAGCAGCGCGCGTGTCTCTTTGCGCCGATAAACCAAAACGGTCTTTGGGTCCGGACAGGGAGAACGTGAAGCCGGCCTTCTCATGAGCGGATTTGTCGCCGTTGATGAGCCGGAAATGGTCGACTCGGTCGACGAACAACTGGGTTAGGTCGATCAGGCGTTGCTCGTCCGAGCCTACTTTGACTAGTTCAAGCCTGAACATCATTTCTTATTCTGGAACCGCCATCGCACTGCCTTTCTGACTGTTTCTCGACCAAATCTTAGCTGATTCAAGACTTTGGGGGCTCATTCTCATCCCCTGAATCTGAGGAATCGCGCAGTTTGACTCACTAAATGACAAAGGCTTTGTATCAAGTGCAGGACCCTCAAGGAGAAATTTGATGTGTTGCGCCGCTATACATAGCCTATCTGCTACCGGCGCAATGATGTATGAAAGTTGCGTCGGCGCAAAATTGACAGCTGGATTGGCTTTTATGCCCAGTCAAAACGACCGCAAACCAAATTGAGCCAGATCAAGTAGACTCGTGAACCAATCGACGCTAGCGCATTGATCAGACAGAGACCGCCGGATATAAGACTGAATCGGGAAGATCAACAAACAAAGCCAACAATCAGACAAAGAAAGTCACAACACAACGATCAACCGCTAGCGGACTGGGCCCTCTCGGCGCTGTTTTGGCTGATGGAAGTTTCCCCGCCATTTGAAGGGCTCGGACTTGGAAAAAGTCGACCTCGCAGGACCCCTCCAATTATTGTTCTCAACCACGGGAGCCTGTTCCATGAAATTAAAACCACCAATCGATGCCCCATATCCTGTTGATACATATTGAAGGACATGGTTTTGAATTCCGACTTGCTTGGATTATCCGGGTGGATTGCTGAAGAAGTGGAAGTGCCCCTCTCTCACAATGGAAAAGTACAATGGAGGAAGAAAAACAAAGGGCAAATTTTGCGGATCCTTGCGAAAGTCTACGGAGGGGTAGCGCAGATTAGGGTCAGCCAATTGTTGAACATTTTGGCGTTAAGATTTTGCGGGGTCACACTGCGTGAACGACAGGCTTCTAATGGTTTGAGAAATAGACCACACCCATATTTTATTTGACGTGGACACAAAGAATGTCCGACGACTGCTTTGAATCGTACTTGCAACTTTCCCCCGCTTTTCTGGTGTTCTGTCCTAACCTATAGCTGTATAAACCATAATCTATGAGAACCCTGAAGGCCCCCGGTCACTAGCTTTGAGGGCGGTAGGCGCGTAGAGTAAATCAACGACCGATTTTCAGAGGGGTTTTTTTTTTGAACCAGCCAGCGCCAGAAGTTTTGAACCAACTGGAGCGATGTGGAGGCACCAAACTAAGACAATTCTAGCATCGGGGCATTCTTCTCGCGGGTGACGGATGATCCGCGGATGGGTGTTTGTCCTTGTCGATCTTACTACCTTTTTCGTTACCCCGCCTTCCTCTGGTGTCAGAATATTTGTGGAATGGCTCAAACAGAATTATATTTCATCATTCCGTCCTCCAAAAATTTTCGGAGCATTCCCGACCATGTAGTATGACTTCCCCACCCAAATTGCATCAAAATCGACGGAAATGGTGTCTAAGCAACCGGCGAACTAAATCCCACCAGGAAAACGCCCCAGGGCCCTTCTTTGGTAAATAGAACCGGTTTTATGCCCTCCACAGACCACTGGTGGCGGAGGACATGGCAAATCGCAAAAAACGCATCCGTGCTTCATCCGTGGGAAAAGTTTACCCACGGATGATCATCCGTACGGATAAGCATCATCTCCGGATGGATGATGAATTCATCCGGATAAGGCCGATCCATGCCGGTCCTTACGCCGGCGTGCGTTGTGGAAGAGGGAGATGCCCGGCGCGTAGGTTCTTGCAATGGGTTGGTGATACGGTAGAGGTAAAGTGAATTTTGGAAATAGAAGTTGGAATGCTGCCCCGAGCCGTGGAGTGCGAAAATGGATAGAAAAGAGGTCGTCAATAGCGTGCAAAAGTGTCGTAAAATGAGAGTGGCGACGATTTGGTGTGAAACGACGACGTTGGGTGGCTAAACTAGCCCACAGGTGATTTTGTACTAAAGGGGTGAGATGCTCCGCTGCAGCCTCTGGGCACAAAGCCTTGCACAAGACACAAAGATGGTTAAAATTCGATGATGTGACCGTGTTTGCGCTACAGACAAGTGATGTAACGTGGAATAGGGGTAAAAGTAAAGTAAAAATGAAAAGAAATAACTACGAAGTTCCAAAAGTGGGCCATGCGACGTTGCCACAGCGTATGCGCGACAGAATAACCTCCTCGTCCGCTGTCTCCGGTTGGATCTATCAAATGATGACGATCCCAAGATGCTGCGCTGGCGATTCAGTGCCCTCGGACTCCAACCCGGCCACAAGGTCAGATAGTAATACAGCGCACCGTGCAAGAAGTGGCGGTGGAACTGGTCCTGGCTATCGCAGCGCTCAATTCTCGCGCAATGCTCGGACCTCGACTTCTTCAAGCGCCCGTCATGCCGCTCCTCATGTATCTCATGTGTGCGATGTATTGGAATATACATCATGATTTCACTCTGAAATTGACCAGCGCAGAGTTTCACGACATTCTGAAGGCCTACGACGTCATGTTTTTCGCTGAAACAGACATGTTACCGGGAGAAGAGGATGCGGATGATCATTGGTAAAATATTATGTGCCCTATGAACCTCGGTTTTGCTGAACCATAGATCCGCCAGCCGCAATGTTATACGACCTACAGAGCTCGGTTCTGCCCACCATGGGAAAAATATTATTGTGCCTGGATGCCTCTGTTGGGCTGCTGAGCAGTAAAATATTATGCGGCCCACGGACCTCAGTTGAGCTGAATAATAGGTCAAATCACCATCATATTTTACGTCTCATACAACCCGGTTCAGCCCACGGTAGAAATATTATTATTATTCCTGAGTCTACGGCGCTGCCATCAAATTTTGTATTTGAACGCCCCGGGAGCAAGAATACATAATTGATTTTCCTCGCAATTTTGTGTCCCGTGCTCCACAACTGAACATCATAATATTTCGTTGTGATTTCCACCGGTCCGCGTTGGCGTTCATCCAACGACCTCCAACAAATCCCACCGAGGGCTGGTGAAATCCGGTGTAGGTCATGCAGTTCCGTTGGAATTCCTCCCTATCGCCCGCCGGAGAATTATTTCAGAACCGTGATTTTATATTTATTTGCTCGCCAGAACCTTCCGCAGGGAATCAAGTGTCCAACGTTACTGCAGATTTGATGTAGGGAATTCCATGAAGACATCTCAAACGGGAAAAAAAACAAAAAACTGTGATCACGGCTTCGGAACTGTTGTTGACTGCAATAAAATGCCAAAATTTCGTTCACGTTTGGCAAACTCGATTCTGGTGATCAAAGGTGAATCATCAGCTCAGTAATTCATGACGTTTGAAGTTCAAGATCAATTGATCTATTACAGTTTCGTCCTCTGATGAAATTTGCCAGATACTGAAAGGAATTGGAGTACAATGGAGTCCATTGAGCTCGGAGTGGTCAATGTAGTGTAAACTCAAACAGGATTGGTGAGAATTTGTGTTTGATTCAATGTCCTCATGTGTATTTGTTTATGCTCAGGGAAATCCATTGAACCATCCTCCAGTAACCCGAGTCAAGTGCCGCTGGATTCCACCGCCGCGTATATTACTGTGAAAAATAATCATTACGAGGTCTTCTCATGTCCACCCTCTGTGTGCCGTTCGCAATGACAGTGGGCTATCCTAATTCATCCAGTCACAGTGCTGCCACAGACATCCACTTGGCACTCGTGATACCCTCACACACGTTGAATTTCGGTGGCATTCGGCCGACAACGCGATGGCCAATGAAACAAATAACTCCCACGCATGTCTAACAGGCAGAGGGGGTTATTATACTCGCGTGGTCCACAACATGAACAACGAGTCAGATCTGGATCAAGTATGGGGTTATGCATTGACCATGGCTCGCAATGACTACACCCAAGAGATCGAAATGATACCCAATCTACAACCCTTGCGTAATGGCGACGAGGTCATTGGCCCCGATGGGTCTTACTATATGGGAGGAGTGAACAATGGAGAGGGCCTAAGTAAATCCCCGCTCTCGCTTCTATTCTTCAGATTCTAAAAGCTCTGTTGTGACTTAGATTCAGAACAATCTGCTGAGCTGGACAGGATGCTAGACGAGGATGAACCGGCAGCCCAACAGGATCAACAGGATGATGATGCAAGTGATATTTTCGCTTGGTTTTCTGATGAAGAGTTTGCGGGTGGGTCAGATGTGGATGAGTGGTGATTTTAATACTGTCGTTGATTAAGGGGATGCAACTGGTGCGAATACATAATATTGGGTTTTGGATACATGAGCCGCTGCTGGACTGTGCAGATTGTGTCAGAGGGAAAATAGTGTATGAGCGAGAATAAAATTGGTAGAGAGGAATAATAGCTTAATTTGAATGAGGGAAAACACAAGAAATGCTGGCCGGGCGTTCAAATCCTTCCTGCGACGTGTTTTGCGCGCGACGCACAGACTGATGCGCGATCACGTGCCCTTGATGGCGCGGCGTTACATACGCGCCGTAGTACGCGTGAGGCTCCGGGAAAGAAGGGAATAATGGAAGGAGGAGAGGCATAAAGGAAATACTGAGAGGTCGGTACGCGGACGGTAAGAATCCCCTGGCGCGACGAAACAGCCACAAGCTTCCGTAGTCTCTTATAAACAGATGCTACAACAAACAAGTGCTCGTACCTGTGCTTTGTTGTAGTCTGTCGATTCCCTTTGATCTTTGATCGGTACCCGATCTTGTTATGTAATCTTAAAATTTTCGGTTCTCAAAATGCCTTGTGCAACGCGGATTTCGATGAAATTCGTGGGTATCGACGTGTAGTAACCCAAAATCAATAACTTCTCCAGCCAAAGCTCAATGCCAGAGTAGAAGAGCAACGATGCCGAAATTTGATGGGTCGGCATCGGGCCGCTACCCGAAGAGGCGGGGAAGCGATTTGCATGGAAATGGTCGAAGAATATATGTGGTAAGGGCTCATTTTACTTTATAATGCTATTCTAACGCACTTTGCCCCTTGAATCTAGCGAGGGGAGTTGCTACAAGCGTAGAAGGGCCGTGGGAACAAATTCAAACTCCGCAGATTATGTAACAACCCTACCCTCCATACATCAGTGGCGCGGTAAACTATAGACTAAAGCTTCCGTGACAATGCATATTAAATAAATATACCCCCGCCCCCCCCCCCCCCAAACATATGACTACAGTCACGTGCTGCCTGACTTTACACCAATTCGACAACGTTTCGGGGTCCCGCAACTCAAAGTGGAATGGATAATCACATCGCATCACTCGGCCATTACTGCCGAAGATCGCTTAAAAGCAGCATCCAGCCCGGTATCCTCTCACCGCTCAAGTCGGAGTTGCGACCCCTGGAATTCCCGTCCTCTCCAACTTCCATGGCACCTCCTTCAGACGACGGGCTCCCTGCTTCTATTGCTCTTCCCACCCGTAGCACTCGGTCCACGAAGCGCAAATCTGATGTTGCTTCTGACGGCTCTGATGCCGATGTTGTTCCACCACGGAAAAAGAAGCCAAAGGCCAAGAAGAAAAGCCCGGACGTCGAGTATAGCGAGGCGGAGAGCGAGGCAACACAGGAAGAAGCCAGGCCCGAAACTAAAGCCCAAAGTCGCAGCAAAGCCGGCAGTGAAGTCAGCACCGAAACCTGCCAAATCGAAAAGTGCGTGTTTATCTTCAACGAGATCCCCAATCCGTGAACACATTGGAGTTGATCTTGGATTTCATCAAGGAAGAGATCTGGGGAATGGTCAATATGCAATGAAGGGTCAGAAAATCTGAGAGGGAATCTGCTGCTGCACCAGTGTGTCGGAACGGTTCCGACACCGTCTAACTGGGTAGTACGCTTTCTCGAACCACTTACTGATGCCGGACAAAGTCATGTTGATAGGGGCGTTTTTGGACGGCGGGAGTCAGGGCCAACGAAACCGATGCGAACATGGAAATTAAATCAAATTTGACTCCCTCGGAAAATCATTCAATCTTCATAGCAGGCTTGGTCGAATCCGGCTGGGTTCAGCAGGGATAAGGGAGCACTTAGGTTTGAATAGACACCCTCCATTCCGGATTTGGCGAGCAAGGGCAATGGATTAAAATTGAATTGACGGTTGACGCCGCAATCTCGACCCATGCTCGCTGAATTGTCAAACCGAGTCACATATATGTGCAGCTAAACTACGTTCCCCGAACGAAGACACCGACCACGTGTACTCGACGTCGCATTACCTGGGACTTCTACGAATCATGAAAGGGAATCCAGGCCGAGGAGCTCGACGATGAGCTGTACGAGTTCGCTGATTTCTCCTCCCCACTCTTTATTTTATTTTCCTTGATCTTTTATTCACACTTCGAGAGTGGACTTTTATTTATTACTTACTAATAAGTTAGACCTGTTTTCTGTCGAGTACATGTAGGCTGTGGGGGCTCTGTAATAGATATTGGCAGCATCTCATCAGTAGACTTCAGCTTTTACCCTCCATGCACTCGCCATTGGGTTCGACTGTAAACCACAAAGTACACGTGACCGTTGTAAATCCACCCGGCTGGATCATCTCGCGCGCCTCACAAGCCCGAATTACGAGCGCATCCGCCCATTCCTTACGCCACCATGGCGCCCCATGGCGGCGACGTGCGGCGATCGGATTCGCATTACGGGCTCGAATGGTGTGGAAAAGAAGGATGCGGCCAAAGCGCACAAAGAAAAGCTGCGTGACATTTCACTCTTACCGGACACCTCCTGGTCTACACTGACAGGTCACTGCGCCCACTACACCGCGTGCGCAGAGTGGGAGCAGATGTGGTGATTTACCACGAGGGCGCCGAGACCTGCGCACGCAGCCTCGGCCTCGGAAGTCGGGCAGAAGTTTATGATGGCGAGCTTGCAGGGCTCTGTGCAGGAGCCCGCAAGGCCGTGAAGCTGGCGGCGGAGAAAAATATAAAGCATATTCACTTCTTTGCAGATAACACCTCCGCAATCTCCACCATTTTCGACCCGCAGCCCCGCACGGGCCAACTATACGCCCACCGATTCTACCGCAAGACTTGCGCCTTCCTAGACGCGGACCACGAGCGCACCGTCGAAATTGCGCGGTCTCCCGGCCACTGTGATATCGTCGGTAACGAACGGGCGGACGAACTCGCCAGAGCGGGAGTGGAGCTGGCCACAACGGCGAAGGGATCGCTATCTCATGCACTGCGAAGTCGAAGGAAAAGATTCAGAAGTCCTGGGTGAAGGAATGGAGGGCCACAATGCATCCGGCACTGCACCTGAGCAATCTTGCCGCCTTGCCCAAGAAGTATTCGGTAAACTCAGTAGCATCAGAGTGGAACATAATCCCGTGGGACGTTAATACGAGTTGTGGTGACCCAGCACGCCCTGAGTGGAGACTAAGCACTAGATAGACAAGTGACAAGAACCAAATTGAATCCTTGAAGTGGTCCCGGTAAGTCCGCTGGAGTGGCCAGAGACCAATGGAATGGGACGAATCCCTAGAGTGGACCGAAGCTCGATATAATGGGATTAATCTCTAGAGTGAGCCGAAGCTCGATATATATAATGTGATAAATCCCGAGAGTGGACCGAAGCCCAGCACTATAGAGTAGACACAATAAGAATTTCGCCCTTGCGCGTGAAATATATTGCTCTGCTCCGCCACCGTGAGACAAGAGACCGATCAGTCGTCTAATCAGGGATCTTTTGGCTGCCTCGATCCGGATTCAAGAGCTATTTTTTTGTCCCTGGAAAAGCCGCCGTTCAACACCAGCAAAATGGAAGCGTCCATGATCAATACAATCGAGCATTTTTTCAGACGACGCAGCAGATATGACCCGCTCGTTATTCGGACCGTGCCGTGTAATCGGACCTACCTACCTACCTCCCCCTATGCCTGTATATAAAGACGCTTGAGTCGCTGGAATTGATGCGAAAGCTAAATTCACCATTTTAAGTTGCCGAACACTGTTTGCCGAACTCCTTCCGCCAAATTCTGCGAAGACCTTTTGCGAAAATAGACTATAATTCTGATGGAAGGAGACGCCACATGACATACCGCAATCTGCTTTTCTCTCTCTCTCAGGGGCGGGAACTCGAGCCGGACAAAGAGAAATAAAGGGGAAAGCGGTGGCTCTCTGTACACTTGTCTCTTCTAAGCGGACGCTTCCACATGTACTCCATAAAAAGGATCGACAGAGACCGTAGGTCGGCGGTGTTCGGCTGTTCAACATCTTGGATCGCATATGGATATAATACAAGTAAAATGGAACCTGAAACATCTAAAGGGCCGTGATAAGCGGGATGTTCAAGGGATATCAGGGGGTCATTTCGAACTAGAAGATGGTCGTATCATTACATAGGTGATGATCTCCATTCTATCAGTTCTCGGAGGCGGTCAACGTTGCCACGGGAGTCAATTATGTATATATAAAGTAGGGAATCCTTGACATTCTATCCACCCACCTCTCCCCGCCCACCATGACGGAAAGAAGAAGATCAAAACGCCTGAACTCAAATCCAAGGGCAGAAAGATATGAAACGAGAAGCTTAAGGAACATGATCACCGAGTTGCGCAGTAACAGGTTGGCAACAACAATTTCTAGCCATTTGACTCATTATGGTTCAGAAGACGGGGCATTAATTCCCTTGGACTTTCCATTTCAAACTGCGGGCGCGCAGCCCGGGGCCGTCTTCCCCAGCAGAAATATGTTGTTCTCAGGGACAGTTCCGCTTTAATGACCAACAACAAGATGTTTCCGGGGGCAGAATTTACCGAAACCGCGATTAAAAAGGAATATCGGTTGGCACTTGGCAGAGTCTGCTCCGAGCCAGAGCGAGACGCTGTCGGTGTTGAAATCGAGTGGAAGGACAATGAAAAGGGTGCGTGTTTTCACCGGCGTGGACCTGGAACTGACCTATACATCTTGTTCAGAACGCCTTCCAGTTCTGCTTTTTCTGCCAAGGGTGCCCGTCATGTGGCGATTGGATTAGAAAACAAGGTAAGATGCTCCCGATAGGCGAGTTGTTACGGTAACAATAACACGGCTGCATAGACCACAAATCAAGTGATCATATATTGCAGAAAGAACAAGAAGGAGTTAGAGAGCCGCAACATTATGGAGATTCTGATGAAAGCGTCGGTGATCGGAGTGACGGTTGCCCATTAAACCTCGTGTTGGAGACAGACAAGGGTACCGTATCCCCCCTTCCCTACATCTGTCCGGTCTCTTTCCGCTACTTTCCTGGTGCAAATCAATGGGCCTCATGTATGAAGCCTCATCTGGTAGTAAGCAGTTAATAAAGATCATAACGCTCAGTGCATGGGTCCATTTTATTCGCCTTTGGATGTGAAGTGAGGAAAGGAAGAACTTGTTTCGCTTCCGGGTAGTCGATTTTATGGATGGGACACCAGCCATTTACGCGCAGTGCACTTTGAAGTCCGGTCTGACGCGGCAGGTGCGCAATGACTTTCCGTTCGTGGCTTGCAGCCCACCCCTTCATGTCGACACGGCTACCTCCTGCATTTCATCGCTACCCAAATCCCAATGATTGAAGTTTGCGGCGTCGCAAACGTAACAGTACTGAGCACCCTCGGGAAGGACAAAGTCTAACGAAGCGATGGAAAGCTATTGAGCGGGATATTTCAGTCGGCCAAACCTGCTCAGGAACTTAGCCTCCAAGGCGTCCGCAAACGATATGCGGGCCGCCTTACGCTTCTTCTTGCTCTTCGCTGCCGCAGCTGCAGCTGTCTCGGCTTCTGCATTCTCTGTCTCGTTTCCTTGCTCTACTCGGGCGCCGCCTTCGGCGATGAGAACTGCCTGGCCGCCGACGACATCTACTCCTTAATCTTGACTGGTATCGGCTGGATCAGCAGCTGGGGGCTGGTCGGTCTCGCCTTCCTGATTTTGAGGTTCTGCGGCCTCGACGCGGGCGAGCCGAGTTTCTTCTTCCGCAACCCCGTCTTTCAACACTTTTGCCGGCACGAATAATATCGCTTCCCCCAGCCTCTCCACAGAAAGATGGTGGTGTTTCCACAATGTGACGCGTTCAATATTGCGCATATCCAAGCGCATATCACAACCCTGTTAATAGATTAAAAACGGTGAGGAAAGACGCATAGCGACGCACCATGCCCACCGCATCCGTGCAACACAGTATACGTATACGCCAGTACGCTCGCGTGACTTTGTGCCCCACAAAATACCTCACTCACTCACCGTTTTATATGGCGACGGAAGGTTCTGCACGCGCTCGTTTAGGCCCATTCTGAGTCGAATCACTCCAAATGAAATTGCGACATGGAATTTGAGTGATTTCAAGGATTCTTGCACAATTCATATGATACCGGTTGCGCTGTCCCAGAATAAAATAATCAGAGGTTTTCTCGAAAATACACTTCGCAGATTCGCACGCGATCAAAAAACCGCGAAGGCAGTCTGAAAGTACTTGAAAAATGGAGCATATTCACAATTTAGTTCACTGGAATCGATGGGGTTGAGCTTGCAACGTGGTCCGCAAGTTGGCTATTTTCAGTATTTTTGGCACAAAAAGGCCCCAAAATGGGCGCACTGATGAGCTTGCGAAGGCAGTGCAATGTCTTGTGACAGCGGAGTGATGTGTGACCGGGCTCTCTCTCTCTTGACGACCATGACACTCCGCCACGTAGCTCGCGACTCCGTCGGCCATTCGGCGCCATTTCATCTTGTGTCCGGTGAAAGTACAAAGCTTTCGTCCTTCATTCTTGCCCATGCGCTCATTACACCGCTACTACGTATCCACCGTCGAGCCATCAACCTGTGGTACTGGCTTAGCCTCCCTGAATCGCTTGCCTAGAATCCCGTTCACTCGAGCTTTCATTTCGCTGGAAACTGTTGATTCTTGCGCTGTTTCTCTCTGGTGATGGGCTGTGGTGAGTCTTTTGCTACACTTCTTCATTTATGTGTCGTTCTGCATCCCATCTATTCGTGATTCGTGATCCCCTATTTGCGTAATTCGTGTTCGCAATTCAAATGGCTATCGAAGGCCTGTCGCGTTGTATCGAATCGCTGGTTATTTTCGTGTCCACCTAGCGCAATCACACCTCCTGCTATCGAGAGCCAGGTGATATTCTTTGTGGTGCCATCGAAGGCCGTGCTCATTTTGATTCGACTTCCACTGTATGCCATCGAGAGCTCGGTGAACTTTGATTATCCTGTGCTATCGAAAGCCAGAATGCATTGATGCCCATCCCCTTTGCAGTACGTAGCGCCAGGTGCTTTGTAGCCCCACCCGATCTCGAATTTGATTTCCACCTCGTGCTATCGAATGCCAGGTGCATTTCTCGCCAGTGCCATCGAAGGCTGAGATCCTTTTGAATCGACTTTCACCATTATCGAGGTGCAAGATTTTCTGCCTGGGCCATCGAAGGCCGGGTTCGATTCGATTCGATTTCCACTCTCTGTTATCAAGGTGCAATGTTTGTCTGCGCCATCCAAGGCTTTGGCGTCGATTTTACCATTATCGAGGTGTAAATTTTTGCTGTGCCATCGAAGGCCGGGTTCGTTTCGATTCGACTTCCACCCTCTGTTATCAAGGTGCAATGTTTGTCTATGCCATCGAAGGCTCGCTTCCGTTCGATTCGATTTCCATCATCTGTTATC
Organism: Mycena leptocephala; assembly: GCA_029378395.1. NCBI lineage: Eukaryota > Fungi > Basidiomycota > Agaricomycetes > Agaricales > Mycenaceae > Mycena > Mycena leptocephala. The sequence goes on along the minus strand of JARJLF010000379.1, from coordinate 164,923 downwards.
AAGGTGCGTTGTTTTGTGCGCGCCATCGAAGGCCGGGTTAATTTCGTTTCGATTTCCACCCTCTGTTATCAAGGTGCATTATCTGTCTGTGCCATCGAAGGCGGCATTCATTTCGATTCGATTTCCAACCTGCATTATTTGCCTGTGTCATCGAATTGATTTCCAACCTCTATTATCAAGGTGCATTATGTATCTGTGCCATCGAACGCTGGGTTCATTTCGATTCGATTTCAACCCATATCGGTGCTCATTGTTTTATGTGCCATCGAAGGTTCATTTCGGCTCGACTTCCACTCTATGTTAGCGAGAACCAGGTGCTTCCATGCCTCATCCATTTCGAGTACAATTCAAGTGAACTTCTGCTCGAGTTTCAATCTCCCCGGGAGCTGTGGATGCTGGTGCTGGTTCTCCTGAGTTCCGGTGAGTGTTTTGCTACATTTCTTCACTTCTGCGCATCATATGCACCCATCAATCTGCGAGCTATTTGCGTAATTCGTGTTGGCAATTCGAATGGCTATCGAAAACCTAACTTGTTCTATCAAACGGCTAGTTCATTCTGGTGTCCACCGTGTGCTATCGAGAGCCAGGTGCCGTTCTTGCAGTGCTAACGAAAGCCATGTTCAATTAATCTGACTTTCATTATATGCCATCCCGACTCAGTGAAGCTTTAATCATCCTGGGCTATCGAATGCCAGAAATCACTCGATCACACTCCCACTGCAGAATGTTTTTCAAGCAACATCGATTTCGAGTTTGACTTTCACCTTGCGCTATCGAAAACCAGGCGCATTTCTTTTCCTAGGTCATCGAGAGCAGCATGATGCTTTTTGAGGCCACAATTTGATTTCGAGTTCGACTTTCACCTTGTCGGAAGCCAACTGCATTCGTTTTCTTGCCCCATCGAGAGCTAGGCGCTGTGCTATGAGGTCCGCGATAATTGCGAGATGACTTCCAACGTGAACCAGGTGTTCCTCTTCGTGTTGCTAGCCTCATCCGCTTCGAGGTCAAGACTAACCTAACCTAGAGTCGCGTGGTTAGGTGCATATGCGCCATCGTATGCCAATTTATTTCTAGTCAATTTCCATGTTGTGCCATCAAAAACCCAGGCACCATTTCTGATCCGATGCTATCGAAGGCCAGCCTCCTCTTCTATTGGAGTTTATAGAGAGTAGTTTACATTTTAAGACCCCGTGCCATCGAGAGTCGTTATTATTTCGATTCAAGTTCTGCCTGGGATATCGGCTCCAGATCTTTCAGATCCAATGCTATCGAGAGCTAGTTCGCTGAATCCTTCGAGTCCTACGTTATCACGCCATGCGGCCATCGAGAGCTGGTCAAGATTCCTTTGAAACTTTGTATCCTTTGTGTCCATGAATGTCCTCTGGAGGCAGGGTCCTTTCGAGTCGAGTGAAATCGATAGTAAGCTGCAAAAATTCAATTGCGTTATAAAATTCTACCTTGGCTTTTTTGGATGCGGGGCAAAACGGTCGCAACAATACCTGCGGTGCGGTCTTCGATATTTAAATAAACCCAGCCTCTTTCCCGCTCGTTCTTGACTGGATATCGATATTGTGACGGGCTGTCGGATGCCGCCAACCACTAACACCACGCACTGTTTCCGAGCTCCATCACTCACATTCCTTTCTCAAATGCGGACGTTCCAATTCTGATTCATCGGCAATCCAGCCTATACTGTAGTATTTCGTTCAAATCGACACCGGGTGTGACGCGTGACCCAAAAAACCAATTCGACATTTCGACAACAGCCAAAATTTGGCGTGACACCAGCGAAAATTTCGACATCGAATCGAAAATTTTGGCTTTTTTGGGTCTTACAGGCGATTTTGAGCCCTGTGTGACGCTCGGGAGGTTCGACAAACGGCCGCGTGACGCGTGACCCTTACCAAATTTCGATATCGACAGGGAGGTGCGTGACGCGTGACTGTCGATTTGAACGAAATACTACAGTATCAGTGTTGGATGAGCCTCAACTTGCTGCTCCAAATCCCCTTCGCAACCGCAATTGCATAACGGCTCTTCTGCTGTTGGAAGCTTTGATTGGATTTACTCGGGATATCCAGGCAGTATGCTGCTTGAAGCTCACCCATCTGACTGTGCACCCAATTCAGTGTGATTTGCTGACCAGCTGGCAAGCTCTATGTAGTAGAAATTCGAGACTGAAGTACACATTATTTCGATGGTCATGGAAGCCAGAACTTCGGTCTGATTTCGATAATCACCTCTGTGCTCTTGAAAGCCAGAAATTTTCAGAGTGGTCCCTTCACATTCAACATCGACTACTCTGAGTCCCGGTTGATATTCCGACTCGTTCACTGTAGTCGAAGCACGTGAAGTACAACAACCTCGTGTTGCTTCCCAATTGATCACGCTCCTTTTTTGCCATTGGAATTCATGGGCTGTTTAGACCACGGTTGCGGCACAGCTGCTGCGAGTTCCACCCGATAGCGGGAGATATCCAGATGTTCTGCACCTCTATGGCATCAGGCCTAGACTTATTTACTGACACTGGTCGTTTTTCGGGCTGTGTCGTTGCTATGCCTCCGCCTATTCCTCTGCCCCGAACTGGAATCGTATTCGCTTCTCAATTCGAGGGTCCATGAAACTTACATTTCGGTTTTCCACCATCGTTCTAACATCGTATAAGATTCACTCGCTGATATCAGCCCGCAATCTTGCCTGAAAACGTAAACTACGCTGATGAATCCGTCTTTGGACATCTCGCACTCTTGGACGCGATGCGTGCATGCCTGGCACCGTTTGCGGCCGTTTTAATTGGTTTCAATTAATTCTGCCGCGCAGGACACACACATTGACTCTGTGTCCCTCCACGACTTCACGCCATTTATTATAGTGAAGCTGTTGCGGCCACTTCCGAATTATGTCTGTTTTGAACGGAGCGATTTTGCGACATTTGGGCACTTTGAGCTCAGATCGTATATCGAAAGCCATATATAGAGACATGATGGTTTTGGCGGTACAATTCTGTGCCATACCCTATACTTCATATGGTTTTGTTCAATTTGGCTGAACACATTGATTCGCGCTTTCTATGCCTGGGCAGTAACTCACTTCGTTCACTCATTTCGGAAATATATATATATGTGCTGGTATTTCGCACTGCTTGGTTCAATTGCTGATGGTACTTCGCCAACGCTCACCACTGGATAGTAGTTGGTTATTTTCGTAATTCCAGCCTGAGTTGCACCCCTCGAATTTCCCCAGATACGCCGAGCTTGCATCTACATCCTTCTACATTCACATGGATAGAGGTGGGGGCGCATTCCATATAAAGCTCAACACCCGGTGTTACGCGCCACACTGCGCCGTTTGAATGCAACACGCTCTCTAAGTTCGAGCTCACGAATTTCTGCGCATCACATTAGGCCATCGGTATTTCTCGCAGTCGTCACGGTTCCGCGCTCTGTTGTTCGAGCCATCATGAATATCGGCTTATGCACGAGGGTGTGCTCGATTAACCAACACATCTCGATGTTCGTGTTAACTTTTTGGACTCGGGAAGCCCAACCAGTTCCTACACTACTCTAGGTGGTGGATGTACTCTAGGTTGATATTACATTCGTCAACGCGGTTCGAGCAAGGTTCCAGTCTCAATTTGTGTGGACGTCAAGTAGCTTCGTTGACTTGAAGGCGGGAATTGATGTCTAACCTTGATTGCTTCGGTCTCCTCTCAAGCTCGGCTTTCGATGTTGGGACTACTACTGAATTGGATCCCGCCGCCGTCTGTTGGGTTAGCCGTGGGCGTTAGGAATGCCCTCGTCTGGGCGTCTTCTGTGGGTTCATTCTCGCCCATTCCCAGCGCCCTACGACCTGGAGATCAGCGGTTCCGGATCGGTCCCCTGCTGCTCTCTCTACACCCAACAATATATACGGCTGTCTCTTTCGATTCTCTTTTTGTGTGAGATGAAGCGTGGAACAAGATGCTAAAAATGCCCAACTTGTACGCCCTGGTGTAAGCCCAAATCACTAGAAATTTGCGTCAACCAACATATGGATATTGTCGTCCTTTCGAGCACTGTCAGACTATATACACCATTTTGGATATACCATACATCTGCAGACTCGATTTTTCAGAAAGCAACCATTTATTTAATTGCGACACTCTCGCACACATCTTCGGCACACCTCACATGTGTTGATTCAGCTTACTAGATAGAGGATCATTAACTGCACCACATGTAATGTCAAGCATAGAATGGGAATAGATTCAAATTAATCGGGTTTAAAATACAGTGTCAAAACCTGGATGCGAAAAATGCCCGGATGCGAAAAAAATCCGTTTTGTGTCAGAACCCGGGGCTCTTTGGGCTTGGATTTTTTTCATGGAGCCCCTGCGAGGTGTATAAGTAATGTAGTGCATCAAGACTTGGCATCGAACCGATTGTGGGTGGGCAAAAAATCAAAATGATGGCCAAAAATGGCTAAATCCCATTGACGCCACGCAGCTTAGAAAATGGCTCTGGGACTTCATTGGAATTGAAATGGTCTGCAGGATGTCAAATCACGCGGCTCAAAATGTGGACTATTAAAAAGGCAAAAGGGTCACGCGTTTCAAAATATAAACTACTACAGTCAATAGCTGGTCCTTGCAAAATACCCCGTCCTTGCAAAAAAAAAAAAAAAAAAACTCGGGCCCGAAAAATATTATTTCCCTGCATTTTTTGCTTTTCTGCAGTTCTGGATGCTGTTGTGTTCACTTGATTAAAAGTCAACCGAAATTCTTCCAGAGCTGATTTTTGGACCACCTGTGGCCTTTCAACCCAGTGGTGACTCCAGAATATTAAACTCTGGAAATTTGTGCCGATACATGTCCACTGAAATTCATTCCAACCAGAGCTCAAGGTACCGACTAACGTGTCAATTATCATTATCCAAGCAATCCATGAACTAAGATTTCGGCCACAAGTTGTATTTAGACAAATTCAACGGATGGAAAGAACTAATACTGAACTCGGTACGGGAAAGCGGACCGCTGCAAATAATGACCATCCAGTCAGTACGACAAAGTAGCTGGACAGAACGTATCATCGGTAGCCACAAGGTGAGACAAGCTGAATGTTCGACTCGGAATGAACATTGATTGCCGTATCTGTACATAGATGGGCTTAGTTTTACAGCTCTTTGCAGAAGTAATGGCACTTCCGATCATTTTGTAAATAAAGAACAACTTACAACTTCCTCTTTTCTTGCGCTCATTGCGGCCTCAATCCTAGTCCAAATCTCTTGAAAGTAGGACCGTTCGACTGGGTTTTGGACCGGCTTTCTACTCCTGGTACTCCGAGTCTCCCACTACCAACTTTATTTTCGACCTTATTCGGCTCCAGTGTGTCAAGCCCCGATCCTTGTTCCCGTCTTTTCTCGTGCAATTCCTGTTGGATTCAGCTGAAAGTAGGCGCGTTTTCACGGCGTTTGGTGCCTCTCACTGACCTCGCGCGTTTGGTACACTAGTTTTCTGCCCGTCACGACCCACTTTTGTACGCCACAAGCCCGCGCGATCCTTTCTGAAGCCTTCTGTTATCTTGGGGACCTCGGACTTGACTTGAACTCTTGCAATCCTAGGTGTGTTATACAGTCTATTGGACTTGCTCGCTAAGCTAATGCTGTGAAAAGTGACTCGCACTCATTCTCTGCATTTTTCTCTCTTTCCGTTTGCTCCGAAGTGTGTTCCTTAGCCCGTAGTGCTTGCATACATGCTGAAATCCAAGCTGACCCATAGCCATTTCAACTATGACACGCTCCTCCTCTCGCAAAATTTCAGCTTCCATCGCCAAAATTGCTGCACAGGACCCGCTTGACTCCGGGGAAGAAAATGACATGGACGTGGACGAAGATGCGGATAAAACCTTAGTGCAAAGTGGTGAGGAGGAGGAGGATGACAAAGACGAAGATGACGGCGACGGCAACGAGGAGTAGGAGGATTCGGGGACGGGTGGGGACACCGACGAGGAGGAGGAGGAAGATTCGGGAACGGGTGGGGACACTGACAAGGAGGAGGAGGAAGATTTGGATGACAACAACAATGGTTCTGATGTTGTGGTCGTACCTCGAAAGCGTAAACGAAGCGGGTCCGGGAAAAAATCAAATGGTACGCAACCAATCTTTTCGCCCTTACCCGATACTACGTCGATCTCGCTCAAGAACCGAAACCCCGCGACATTGAATACAAATTTGCAGTATTCTCAGCCAAGGAAATGAAGAAATCGAAATCGTCTCGGAGTCCGGCCACCGAGGTCGTCGTTTTAAAAAGCAATGTATCATGGGCTACCCTCAAGACCAACATTTTGACACAGATAAACGAGGCCCTCGACCCTCCTTCGCTGATCTTCCACGACTACAACATTACCTTCACAGTCCCGCGTCAAGTCAGCGATCCTATGCAGCTGAGCGACAAAAAATGTGATTATCTTGTCAAGAAAGCTCTTCAGATTCAAAAAAACCCGTCTGTGAAGGTTATTATCGAGCAAAAGGTGACGTGTCGCTGTGCTGGGATTTACGTCGGACAAAGCTGACTACTCGCCGCAGGGATTCACGAAGAACAAAGAGAATGGGTTGAATGAAGACGAGGATGATGTTGGGGAGAAGCGGGTCAAAAAATCAAAGGTCAGTCCAGTTCATCGGCTCACAATAAATGCTGACAATTCTTCAGGTCCCCAAGGCCCGACGAGGAAGATGTTCGAGGTGTGTAATTCAGAACAGCTGCAGTGTTGGTATGAACTTGACATAAATTCCAGGAGCTTGACTCAAAAGTCAGCCTGTCTCTGGATGCGTGGACTTCCAGCAACCAGCACCCGTTCCTCGCCATTGTGGCTCACTACATGACCAACGATGGGAAATTAGGTGGGTTTCATCGCACATTCATGTGGTCCTGAACTCTCATTCGTTTTTGTTAGAGGAAATGCTGATTGACTTCCGCGAGATGGTCGGAGAGCACTCCGGGGAAAATATGGCTGAAGAGGTGTGGACCTGCCTCGAGATGTACGGTCTCGAGGACAAGGTAGACAGTGACTGTTCCGATGATGACATGCCTGGACTCATTCCTGTCTAGGTTATCACGTTTGTAATGGACAATGCGTCAAATAATGATACCTTAATGGATAATATTGCCATCAAGTGCGCCGGGCGCGGTATTGCTTTTGATAGTACTGAGGCACGAATTCGGTGCATGCCTCACACAGCGCATCTAGCGGCAATCAAGGTACTTTTTTTTTGCTTCTCCCTTACGCCATATCACTAACACGGTACACAGCTCCTTGAGGCCATCGGTGCGATATCGAAACCGACTCGTATGAAGGCAGAGGGAAAGGTGTCCGCGTATCAGGATGCCGTGACCGCCCCCCTGTCCCGGGAGGAAGATGACGATGCGGATTTGGATGAAGAAGAGGAGGGGGATGAGGAATATGACTCTGAACAGCGCGCAGCGCTGGGGGTTCAAAAGCTTCGCTCCGTCGAGAAAGTGTGATCATTTATAATTCAACCTTTGCCTCAACTAATTGTGACCCCTGCAGCTGCGTAAAATAGTCCGATCCATCCGCGCCAGTCCCCAGCGTCGTCAGGAATGGGTTCAGGATGTCAAGGTCTCGCCTGAGTTCGTCAAGGGGCAGCTCGGGAAGCAGCCTCTGATGCTGATCCTGGACGTGAAAACGCGGTGGTCTTCTACTCACCAGATGCTCCGTACGTATATGCATACTTTAGATCCCAGTCTGTAATTATTTATGCGTCTTTAGGTCGTGCAATCGATCACCGCAAAATCATCGATGACTTTGTTGGGAAGCACCGTGATCTCCATCAGTGGGATCTTACCGCCAGCGACTGGGATGCCATCATCCTCGTCACTGGCTGGTTGAAATCCTTCCGCACTGCTACCACCCTCATGTCCACGACAAAGCGACCGATGCTTTCGTTCACCCACGCAATCTTCCGCGGCCTTCAGGAGGATTTACGTACAAGTTTGAAACAACTCCCCTTGTCTACGCCATCCGTTCTCCGGAACGGGCTTCTCGAGGCGCATCTGAAGCTCAGTGACTATCACTACAAACTGGATCAATCTCCGTACTACACTTGGGCGGCGCGTGAGTTTCTTACATCTTTGTTCTATTCAGCGTACTGAGGCCAATGTCCATTCAAAGTCCTTGACCCTCGCATTTCGTACGAGGGCCTCAAGTCAGACTTTTATCACGACGAGGACCTCATACAACAGCTGGATGCCTCGAAGTCCGCACTCGATGATCACTTCAAGTCGAATTATGCTTCCCGGAAGTCCAACGTCGTTCCCGTTGCAGCACCAGTTGCGTCTTCTTCTCATCAGAATGCCTCGCCTCAGAAGGATTTCACTGCCAGGTATCGTGTGCAGAGGCGCGTTGTGTTTGACGAGCTCAGGGAGTACTACAGCCTGCCAAGGGAGGATTTTAGTCTCTGTGATCCCATCCACCGGTGGGTTGCTCGGAAGGCGCAATTCCCTAATTTGTTTTGCCTTGCTCGTGATATCCTCACGATTCCCGGTATGTTTACAATCTTACAACCTGCGACTACACATCTCATTCTTTTTCAGGGTCTGCCGTTGCAGTGGAGCGCATTTTTTCGGGAGGCCGTGACACCATCTCTCTCAGACGGGCCAGTCTCAAGCCCGACACCATCAGAACACTCATGATGGCGAAGCAACGCCTCCGCCTCGCTCGCAACGCCGTCGAGGAGATCCTGGGATAGCGGTGGTTTAAATTACAGTCCAAATACATTTTTATTTCGTGCCGTTATCACCCGTTGGACCGTCGACACCCGTGCCGTTGACCGTGCCGTGCCGTCAGAGGTTTGAAAGTGCAAAACAACGGCCGTGAAAACAACGGCCGTGCCCGTTGGGCACCCGTTGGATCGACGGCCGTTGCCGTCACGGGCACGGGTGGCAGCCCTAGGCGTGGTAAACTACAGACTAGAGGAGCTACCATACGGCCGGAATAGCAGAGGCGAACATTTGGTCCTTAAGAGGATGGATTGGTAAAACGAACTCATTCTCTACTGGGGAAATGGCTTTGTGGTCCACGAGTCCGGTCAGCGTCAATGGCAAGATAGACACTTCCTGAGCAAATTCTACAAGAGGGGCCAGTGTTGGCAATTAACCCTTAAGGACCCGCCCTGGGGACCTGGCCGTTAAGGGTTATTAAGGCTTAAGGGTTAACTTTAAGGGCAACCTTAACGCCTTAAAATCCATTTTAGGAAATAATTTCCGCGCTCCATTTTTCGCTGTAATGCATTGTACAGGACCCAGGAGGGAAGGATAAAGTAATTACATTCTCTATACTCGTCATCGGAGCACTCAATTGCTCCATCATCGAGCCTAGCATCCCCCGCTGACTCACGGCCATGACGAAACCTTGGGTGAAGGAAAAGACAAGAAGGAGGAGAGCGGAGGAGGCACAACGAGTTGAGGAAGAGAAGGAACGTCGAGTGCTCGTAAGCACTCCCAGTCTATTTCCCATTCCCGCTTTCTCTCTCGATCGCAACGACCGAGACCGCCATGGCCTGTATCCTACCCACCCGATGCGTAACGCTTCGGGGTTGATTTTTATTGAAGACGACGATGTTTTGGCCATCATCAGTCCTTGCATTTCTGTGTCCAACTGACTTGCGTTGAAGGGCACGTGTGGTGTAAGGAGGATGCAGCGTGTCGCCAGCGCGGCCAGCGACGGCTCTGGATGGTATTCGACCATGGACTTAGGCTCGAATCCAGCCTGTCGTATCGAAAGCGATACTGTCGATAGACAGGCTGGTCGATCTGAGTTTGAATTTCCAATGCAGGTATCTTACCATATATGGTTATTCCGGGCCATCCGGACCGCCTGTAACATGCACAAACATCGCGCCTCTTGCTTCCATCCGTCTTCTAGACATTCTACATAGCGTGATATCATGGGCGGTCTCCCACGTAACGTCAATCCCTACCCTCCCGCTCTCCCTCCGCGCCGTAGGAAGGTCAAAGAACGTACAGCCATCCCTGGTACCTCAAAATTCTCGGCTGACTCGGAAGGCGGAGTCCTTGGTGGTACGACCACCTTGAACGTTTCGGGGAACAACCCTGACGATTCAAATCTCCGATTTTCCCAATAACCCCTGTCTCCGTTATCACAGCCTTTACTCGGCGAGCTGATATGCATCTGCGGCGTGCGGACGCGCCTGGTAGTCTGGACGATATACATGATCCTCGCGAGCCTCCGCCCTCTGGTCTTCCACTTGGATACTCCACCCCGACGACCTTCCACACCCCCCGACCCTATAATCCCCCAGGCCTTGATGAATCGAGCTTCGACAAATCGCATATTGGCGCATTTCATGATTTTGTGTCCGCACCCGCATCCCACCCCTCTGAGCCACTGCTTCCCGAATCATCCTCTGTTTCAAAGCCCCGTTTAAGTGCTTATGATCGCATTCACGCCGTCCTCGCCGATATTCGCGCCCATCACATATCACCACTCGCCGTCTTGATGCAGGTCCTCGACCCTGGTTGAAGAACCCATCAAATCGGCAGGTGCTCGATTTTATCTCTAGCCGGCCACCACTCAGCACACCAAAACGGCGGGTAAGGTTTGCTGATCAAGAGGGTGACGGTGAGGATGATTCGGCAGACTCGCCGCGACCTGCGAAGCGCAACAAACGCAAATATACCATCATCAGCGATGACGAGTCTGGGGAAGAATCCTCTGCCAATCTCAACAAATCTGTTGAAGGAGATTCCTTACTGAGCCCTTCCGGTGGTGATGGGCTTACTGGGGATGAAAATGGTAATTCAGACCCCGAACTCGATTGCCGGTGTGGACGGCGGGGAGAGGTACAGAAGGAATATCTGATTCAGTGCACTGTATGCCATGGCTTCTCGCACGTTGCATGTCAACGTAACGGGCGTGCCTCGTCGAAAAAGGACAAAATCAAATTTCGATGTGATTCTTGCACTCCTCCCAGCGAACGTCTTGGAATCAAACGAACAGAGTTGGTCTTTCATTCAGTATCGTGATTTTCTCTCATTTTCCGCGTATGTAGGCCAAGGAAAAGAAAGAAGAAACAACCGGATAAACCACCTATAAAATTATTGCGCAATCGTCTACTTTGAGTTGAACTGCAATTGATCAGCTCATTGATTCGACGAGCACTGTGAACAGGCCAGGGAAAGGAGCCCTTGCACGATATGGCACCTACTGGTACCCAGTTCGACTTATAATCAAACAGTCGGATGGGTGGTTGGTGGTAGACAGCTCCGAGTCTGATGACTAAAAAGGCTGCCATTGTTGCTCTCAAAGAGCTGGGATTGCCCAACAGAGTCACGGCGGACAAAGACAATGTTTAGGCCTCTACTGTGTCAAGAATTAATGCATGATCTGGTGTTAACCACCAATTCGACGGGAAATCACCCCGGTCAGGTCGTCCATCTGAAATTTTGGAGCACGACGCCGAAAGACCATGTGAATGCTGTCTTCTGGCAAGGCCAGAAATCCATCTGACCTAAAGCGGAAGCTTTCCCCCGACATTCACGAGAACACAGTTCGCAAAGCGCTTAAAAAGCGGGCTTCATGCGTACTAGTACAAATCCAAGCCCCTGCTCACCCGAGGACATCAACAGAAATGTGTAGAGTGTGCTGAACATCATTGTTATTGCTAAACGCCACTGCTACCTACAACTTGCTTTTCTAGACCACGAAATTTAACAATGACGGAGAAGACGTGGCTTTTCGGGAAGACAGCACTCACAGTTGCGGGAGCCTACGGATACGGCACGCCTCTGAATCTTTGTTGTTCGGGGACGCCAGTCCGGATTTGGATTGATGCGACTCTTTGCGATATTGCCTCGTGTCCTGTGCGAAGACGATGACTCAGGAGCGCTAACTGTCCCAGCTTGCGGCGTTCCCACATCACTTCGCTGGACCGACTCGTCTTTTTGTTTCGCTGCGCTGTGACTATCTGTGACTGGGTGACGCCAACTTACTATTGTCTTTTTGTCTTTGCAACAATGAGCTGTGTTCTTAAGACCGTCGGCTGGAGTGCTGTGGGTCCACTCGAAACCCCGCGCACCGCACTCTCCTCTGATATAACCGCTGGCTGGTTAGACTAGTCCCTCTGGATACATTACTAATGAATCGCTCTGTTAATGTCCAACGTTCGGCTTCGTCTCAGGTATTGCATTCTATCTCTCGAAGAGCCCAATTTTTATGGTGCCCTGCAGTCCCCAGTAACTCCGCAGCGACGCACAGTTCCCACCGCACTGTCTCCAAAACATAATCAGGCCCATGACAACTTAGGCCGTCACCGTCTTCCGCCGCGCGACCCCTTGACTCCTCAGGTCCCATCTCTAGCCCAAGCAAACGCACGCCTGATCCATGAGCGCCTCGAGCAGAACCAGGGTCAATCCGTTAGGGTCAGGACTGCCAAACGCCACATCCACAGCCAAAATGCCCATGAATGTGGTACCATTATGTTCACACTGATGTGAGGAGCAAGATGAGCCACTTTCCAGCATGAAAGACCCCGAAATGAATCCGTTTGGAGGCCGACAAAATCTGTCACAGAATGTCACAGAATGTCAGCCACCGATGTACAGCTGATGGTAATCTTAGCCCTACACCGGTCATGTGCGCTTTAGCCAAGAATTGCTCGCTGCGCGCGCAAATACGGATCTGCTGAGCGGAAGCTCGCGCAGCGTAAGACTCAGCCATATCACGTCAACTTCAAGCAACGACTCGGACAAGATGTGGTATGTATGTAAGCTCGATAAAACCAAATTAACCATAACAAGGGAAAGGTATATAAGGCCATATGTAAGTAGTCCTTTGCACATCGCCCTTTTAGTATGTCCAGCTCGGCTTTGTCTTCCAAGATGCCACACACGGTGAGCTATCCCTTATTTAGTAATAATGTATCTATCTCACTGTCAGGAGGCCGACAATCCCGTCCCCATTACAATTTCGAACCTTCCGGTGGAAACCTTCAATCAGATCTTCGTCGTCACCAGCGGCTACTTATCTTGCCAAAGCGCATCACTTGATGGACACAATGTTAACGCCAGCGACCCTGCGTATCAGGCACTCTGCCTTTCCCACGTTTGTCGGTGGTGGAGGGAAATAGTGCTGGAGTCCCCGGACCTTTGGGCTGCAGGGATTTTGGCCGTGCAGCTTGGTAGAACGGGAAAAAACCATCTCCACTTTCTGCAAATGATCATTACGCCATCTCACTCGACCTTAGGACTGTGCTTCCTTTCGACTTCGCGGACCTTGTGACAATGTCCTCGGCCGTCGCTATATTCCATGTCATAGCGCCGACAGTTTCTCGGTGGAAAAACCTCCTGATAGATGAGGTTTGCCTTCAAGTTATTGCAGAGGCCAACCTCGCTTTGGACTCCCTTGAACACCTGTACCTGGTGCGGGACCCGCGCCCGCGGGTATCCCTATTCTCGCAGTGTCCCAAGCTTGTTCAGTTTCATTTACAGGCCGTGGGAAAGTCAGCTGGTCATCTTGATGCTGAAGTTGGTTTTCCATGGCCATGGGCGCAGTTAACCCATCTCGTCCTCGAAGATGACAGCCCCACCACTTGCTGCTCCATCTTACAACAATGCTACACCATTGTATCGGCCACCCTCCGCACAACAGCCTGGAGTTCCACCGCGGAGCTCAAACAGCTTGTACAGGTCCCATCCCTCAAAACATTCACAATAGAAATTCGGGGGGGGCGACGGAAACATCGCACCTTTCTTTACGAGCTTCAGCCTCCCTGTCCTCGTGGAGCTGTCCCTGAGGAATCAATTGGACAACACTGTTGCCTGGCCTGCGGAAGCCGTGCTTGCCGCGTTTGAACGATCCCCCAATATCATGTTCTTGTCGATCAGTCACTGTGGCATAGTTTCCACGGATTTGATCGCCCTCCTTCGACTTGCCCCTTTGCTGAAATCAGTGAGCGTGATAGACTGCAGCGGCTGCATTGACAATGAATTTGCCCGAGCCTTTTCCTGAACAGGGGAGCACCACGGGCGGTGATGCGTACTCGCTGGCAGGATTCAAGGGCGCAATGATTGCAAACCTCCCGTAATGGCTTTGATGTTTTTGATTTATTGGACAATACAGTATAGTAGGTAGGGGGATAGGGTGAGTAATTATTTTCCTACGCAGCTTGCAACCATTCTCTACCCAATCCGTATTTGAATGTATCTATGCTATTCACACATACTGAATCCATCAGTCTTTGATGACCGCTTTGATCAACTTTCCTTTGCAACCTTTTTCAATGGTAACATGCGGGGCAATTTTGCCCTCGCGAAAACACTTCGGAAATCAATTGAAACCCGAAATGGACGAAGGAAGTGGAATACCGGAACTTACTGAGGACTCAGGGAGTACCGAGCAATGACGCTCAGAAGAGAAGCTGTCCACCACTCACCTGTGGGAAGGTGTTGGAAAGTGACAGTGGCGTGCGCGGGGATCAAACGTACTGTACTATTACAACCAAAGGTCTCCAAAGGTTCAGTGACAGCCGCGCGTGAACTCCCCAGGGAATTGGGGTGTTTGTCTCAAAAGCTTAAATTCGATGACTACACTGAGTCCGAAAAAGTATTGGATCACGTGGAATTGTGGAAAGATTCATCTGGCATTCGAACCCCTGATCTGTTTGACTAGGTCTCAAATGCCGAAATGGTAGTACAGGAGGTATAGATATGCATGTAAAATATTGGAATATTACGTTGAGAACTGGGAGTCGGAGGAGGGATTCGGCCGTGCTGGGTGATCCAATTATTAATCTGGTTTTTAGTCAGCATGCAGATTTCAACGCATAGAAGTCCAAGAAGGACAAAATAAAATGGGGAATGCATACCAGGAGTTAATAATGAGTTGTCCCACCCTTCGCCTTCAGCAGTTCGCGCACGCGGTTCGGCAGGCTGTCATATAACTGGTCAATAAACCCTTGATCAATATTCTCCCATTCCTCCTTCAACGCGAGCCATAGGTCGTCCGGATTCTTCGGCAATGGGTCCCTCGCGCGTACCATGCGCTCAAGGTGATCCCAGAGATTCTCTATGATGTTCATATCAGGGGAATTGGGGCACCCGGGGAGGGCATCGATGCTCTCGAGACCAAGCCACCCCTTGGCGTGCTTTGATTGTTCAGTTCTGAGCAAAAGAGAGGCAGAAATAGGGTGTACCTTTTATGATCACTGATTTCCGGCAGGGTTGCCGACCACCACCAGTGACTGTTACCTGGGCAAATGGCTAGCCGTCATCTCTGGGCGGTTATCATCACCAAGGCTTTTATGGTGCCGGTCACCCAACTTCCGCTACCCCGTGCTTGAGATTGCTCGGGATTTTTTCGGTCCGAGTTTTATCTCTATTGCTTATCCCTCTTACAAAAGGGTTTCTTCTGACATTCCGCACAGATCTGTAAGACAGATTTTCATTTGGATCAAAATTGAGTGACCCTCAAAGACCCAATTTGCGCAGCACTTTTATGGAGAAACTTCTACAAACAGCTCCGACTTTGCAACAGAAAATGGTAGAGCTGGATAGTACTTCATTCCTCAAGGCTATCATCTATGCAGCCAAATTTGAGCATGACATTCTCGAGGTATTCTATTCTGTTCCTGTTTATCGCCCACGCTCTGAAAGGGAAGATCTTGTCGTGTGAAGAGGTATTGTTCCGGTGAAGTGGTACTTTGCTTTTACTAATCGCTTTCAGACATTGACTGGGTTCTACCGTGGGGCACAGGTGGCGGAAAACTACTTGTAGTATCTGTGAGCTCGGCTTGGAAGGTGTTTGAAGGCCCAGGGGCAAAAGGTGTAATTTAGCTCGCTTTGTACACTGGGATAACTCCTGGAAACCGGTGTTCGTTATTCGGACCGTGACGTGTAATGATACCTACCGACCTACCTGCCTAATGCAATTCTAGTGCACCCGATTTAGGCCTGCAGTCTGCAGTCAGGAGCCATTGTGGCGGTTCGTATTGAGGCAGGTGTTGAACGGGAGATGATCTTGATTCTGGCGATGGACAGGTTGCAGTTCCTCTGATTTTCGATCTACCAAGGATGATAACTAACTCAAAGAGGCCTCAGTTTGCTCACCTTTTGAAACATAGCTCACAACTTTGTATGTTGTGTTGGAATATACAACCCGTGATCGTTCCTGGTCACCGACCATGCTTATTATTCCTGACCGCATGCACACCGCATGGACTATCTTACTGTCTTTCACCGTCTTGATGCAGGGAATTACCTACGCTGCTTGCGCGGAGGTCAAGTGTGTCAGTTCTAATTTCACAGGTAGGCGCTGAACTGATATATCGCCCTCCGTACTCTAGCCCAAGCACCGGCGACACGACGGGTGACAAGGGAAAGGCCTTCAAAAAAACCCGGGGTAGGCCCGACTCGGGTGATAGCCAGCGCAATTTCGGCCAAGGCTGTCGATTCAAATTTTTGTGTCGTGCCTCCTCGTTGAGCGGCAGGGACCAGAAGGGTTTCATGCTTAAATAAACAAATGCAATCATATTGACACAGCACTGCAGAGGGGTTTGTGTCCAAATCACTAATTCCAGCGCCCCAAGCTCATTTGGGTCCGCATCACAAATCTCGATTGCCGGGTGATAGCCAGCGCAATTTCGGGCAAGGCTGTCTGTTCAGATTTTTGTGTCGTGCCCTCCTCGTTGAACGGCAGGGCCCAGAAGAGTTTCATGGTTAATAAACAAATGCAATCGTATTGACACAGCACTGCAGCGGTGTTTGTGCCCAAATGGCATATGTAAAGACACAATAATAGGTTATTCCAATGAGTTTGGTAATGATGAGTACAGCTCGGGCTAAGTAAGCGCGCCGGGCGGATCATCATGCAATTTTTCTTTGTCGGGCACGGTTCCTTAACAGGTTGCTCTTGATTCGGCCCCGTCTTCCCAGCACCGCCTCCCTTGAGTATGGAGAGCCTTGAGTCCACTGGCTCAAGAACCAGGGCAGTAACTCCAAATCTGATCAGGCGGTCTTGCTTAGAATCAAGCTGGCTATCACCTCGCAATCATGCACGAGAAATTAGGTCTCCATACCAAGTCACGTTTTGACGGCGGCAGATCCCGTTGATGCGCTCGTTGCTTGGGTTTAACGCCTGCACAATGGAATATCAGGGCTCAGAGGGTATTCTATATTCCAGACGACGGTGGCATGGGGTTCAAAATGCACCAACTTACCATGGGAAACTGCCTTTTCAGGCCCGGCTATTTCCGAAGAGCTTCCCCTGTCAAGGTCTTTGGTTCGTGGTCGGTGTAGGGTGCCTTCTTACGGTCTAAATACCTTTGTGTTCCAGTAATGAGTGTTTAAGAGGATTCTGAGAAACATTTGAGGCACGAAGTTTCAGTGTGCCAATCTCCATTTGTAAAGTCTGTGTTGGTACGGCTCGCAGAAGTTCGCTGCCGTCAACATACACGAGGGCCAAAACATCGTTGTCGTCGGGATAGGAGGGAGGTACGGGACCAAGGGATTGATGAGTCGATGATGAGAATTGATAAGTGGCGAGAGGACGGCAGGAAAATGCCAAAGAGTGACAAGCCAACATGATGAGCACCTCAGAACAAGCCGGTTTTCCCAAATTTCACCAGTTGAAGCCCAGGCCGATGCAGATTATGGGGGAGAACACTCTCCTGGGTATAATAGGTGTCCAGGGGATTCCCAGAACCAATTTCGGGTCCCAAAAAAATAGGGTGCAATTTTTGTTTTTGGCTGGCTCGACCCAGCCAACCTACCATACCCCATATGGGCAATCCTTATCTTTGGTCCCCCTTGGAAGGTACGTCGAGATTTTCGCATTTTCGTAATGAGTTTGAATGGAAATGGGCGCGGGGGCGGGGCGGAATACACTCAACATTGAGACGCCACGTAACATTGACTGAACATCATTGAGATGCCGCGCAACATTTATGTGCCGAGGATCCAATCAATGGCCTCTACAAACCGAAGGGGAAACCATACGGTAATTGATAATTTGCATCGACGGGGTGTAATGAGACACAGTCACAGCGGAAATTGATGCAGCAGCCCGATTTGGATGGCCCCTCATCACAGGCATCACAATGCCATCAAAAGAGCTCCTGCTGCTCGCCGTAGTCAAAATTCATGGAAATAGAGACTCAGTATGACATTTAGGGAGTATAATACATTATAATTGGCTAGTACTTTGTCCATGCGAGGCGTTTGATGGCGTTGTGACATTTTTGCTGATTCTTACATTATTTTGTTGCGGAGCACTGGTTCCTACTAGTTTTTTTATAAGATAACAAGACAGGTATGATATGGGTTAGATCGTGTCAAAATCTACAAGTCAAGCTCAAAGCATTAGCACCGACGCATCTTTGCTGGTGTCACTTCCAATTCGCTCCCATCAGAGACGACGGTTTTCTCCCCCTCCTTTTCCTCTTCCCCTGTTGCCGGGACAAAGCCCTCCTCTGGAGTCCCAGAAGCTTCAACAGTCCCGCTTTCTCTTTCGATTTTTGCCGCCACGCCAGCGCAATCTCCCGATCGGCGTTTATTGTGTCGGGACTGTTCTCAGCAATACATTGAACGAGCGAGTTACTCTTGTCGAAGGCGAGCGCCCATTGAGAAAAATCGCTGCGTTCAAAATCCTCGCATGCGTCCTTACGCGGTGGCCAGAACCAGGACATCGCTCTGCAGATGGCCTCGTGAGTCTTCGGCTCTTCTGTATCCCAAAGTCAAGAGTCAAGAAAGGGGGACTACCCTGCGGGCATAAATGTAGCAATTTGTGCGAACCAAACTCTGCAAAGGGCTTTTTCCACCTCAGAGAGTTTGTCGGGAAAACTGGTGGTTTTTCGTGTGGGTGCCATAGTGCGTGGCATTGAAGTAGGCAGCTTCAACTGAATCGTCGATTGAGGGCCGCTTATATATAAGGAGCGGCAGGTACGGGTTCCGGGGAATGGACATTTGTGGATACATCAGATTGTGTATGCAATTTGTGGACGTCTGGATGCAATATCAGGATGGATTCGAGAGCCTTGGAGTCGGTTGCTGTGGAAATGGGATGGAAATCAAGTTTTTTCAATTACACGGCACGAGAAGAAAAGAGAGGGAGATTTACATAACGTTCCTCCCTCCCACTTCTCTCCACGAGCTCGGTTTTGGCACCAATGGTATTACGGGCATCCTCCCCCGCTTCTCCCTTCCTTGCTGTCGGCGTCGGTGCCGGGGCGCTGGGGGCGGCTTCGTTTGTCAGGGATGGGCATCTTCACTTTTGTCGATAGCTACGTTCCCTCCTTTATTGATTTCTTTTCTTACCTTTCCTCTCTTCTCGTGCTATCTCACCCGAATGAATCACCCGCTGACTGTTCCTAGCACTCTTGTCGAAGCCTTCCCCGCGTACGGGCTCGGCGTTTCCGTGGCCACGGACGGGACGCTTTTCCAGACGGAGGTGTTCGTGGTGTCGCACGCGCGCATGGGGGGACCGCTCAGTCTTGCTGCTCCTCGGGATATGGCTGGGTCTGGATGGCGTGAATCCGATCTACTAGGAGACCATCAAGGTATACGTGCTAGGGCCGGCCAGCTTCGGGTACAATCCAATATACCTAGTTTGGTCTCAGCCTGGGACTACAAATACCAGCGGCATACATCCGCAGTTCCGTGTACATCAAATCCCTCTTATTTCTTGACTCATTTCTCATGACTAGATACAATTCCTGTAAAGTATATAAAGCCTAGCAGATCCAGCGATTTGGTACTGCATCTCCTACCCATAACGGTGTTGGTGTTGTCTGGGCTAGCGCAGAGATACATTTATAAAACTGTCTTTTGTGTACAGTCGAAGCCCTCCTAATCCATACCCCTCCGTTACCGACCAACCCTATGGGTTATGAGAGAGTATGGGTTGATAGAGCAGGACAAACAAAGACAAATTTGCTTGCCGAAGTCCGGAAACGGCTTTGACTTCATCAGATCGTAATTTTCCACACCTGAAAAGTGTTAACTGACCGATGCAGCACCAGTAGGTCAAATACATGGTTTAATGACATCTTATTTACATGTCTGCTTCCCAAAACCCACACTCAAAATGATCTACGAAAGCATCGACTCTATCGGACTTGCACTTTGGCCTATGGGTTCTGAAAAAATTCAGCTCATCGGGCTATGGGGTATGGGTTATTGGAGAGTTATGGGTTATTCCTGCGGGACGAGCATGGTTCTATTGGATTCCTATGGGGTATGAGGGATTATGGGTTTATAGAGCTATGGTTAGGAGGGCTTCGACTGTACCAGTTCAATCCAAAGAAGTGATATTGTTGGCAATTAAGCTTTAAGGAAACTAAGCAGTGTTCGTGGAGAGTCACGGCACTTGGAGAAAGGCACCTGTTTGATTGTTATCTCAGGTCTTGTTCCAGTGAGTTCCGTCGCAGTACCCCGATTGTTTGTGTGTGGTGTTTCTTCCCCTCTTCCCACTCGCTAACGTTCGTGTCGTCACAGCTCCCCTACACGTTCCCGAAGTCGATCGGCATTGCGGGGGGGGGGACCTCAGAGCCTCTGATGATAGACCGTGATATGCGTGAAATTTGCGATGCTGACAGGAGGGCACCGACAAAGGGAAGGGTTCAGGATGAGGAGAGTCATCGGAGACGTCACGAGGGATTTTTGCTCTGGGCAGTCAGCGAACAGAGTACATTCAGCGTGAAATTAACCTTTCGAAGCCTGAGGGGCTAGTCCTGTATTATTTTTCATACTCGTGGTAGCCAGATCCTGTGGGGCCTTCATGGTGTACCTACAAATCAGCTACTTGCTCCATTTCTACGGAATCTTCTTACCAAGTAATTTTATCCCACTTACGAAGCAGCACCCGTATTCGTCTTGACTGTCTAGACCAGTCAACTGTAGGTTAAATACTCCCAACGGGAATAATGTCTGAATCGCCGAGTCTCCGGCGCAACTTTAGCTATCGCCTCTGGAGCACAATTACTGACTTGATGAGTTTTAGGAATCGCAAAACTACTACGCTCCAAGGAACCCTGCGAGACTCTTGCGCATCAACCTCATCTTTGCTTGAGTCGTATATTTCCCAAGACTCATCCTGGATGTACCGTACCCGTGTCGGCATTTTTACACTGCAGATGCTTACAGTGCTACTCCTCACAGGGCTCTCCAAATCCCGATATTCTCATGCGTCGCTGCTTGATCTGTACACTTATGCAGATCAAGAACGTGATCAGCATTTTGCAGCTACTCTGGCTAAACGGCGCATTTTCAGCAAAATGGCCTTTGAGGGCCATATTTTTGACATCTTCACACCGCACCGCCTGAAAAGACGCAGTATGATTTGACTATTTCCCCACTCAGAACAATGCACGAATGAACCGAGAAAGTCCAGATGGTTGCAGGCCGCTGAGGAGTAGTGGACCATGGTAGACACACAAATGGGGCATAGACAAACTGGTCGGTCAAATGGGGACAGTAGTTGAACACGAGACAGGCAACAGTGCAATAACAGTGCCCCGAAAGCACAGGAAAAGGCACCGCGAAGGGAGTTAGAGAGAGAGGATGCGGAGAGTGCTGTCAGGTGTTTGCCTAAGAATGCAGACTGACCAGCACCCGACAAAGGAATCTGAGGAGGCCATTCTGACTGAAATTCTGCTGGCTATCACCTCAGCAGGTAAATTTTTGCCAGGGTTTTGAACCAAGTGTGAATTCAGATTTGATATGAATTGGATCATAAAGCAAAGCGATGCTTCTGTACTTTTGGGTGTTTGCCTAAGAATCCAGACTGACCAGGACCCGACAAAGGAATCTGAGGAGGCCATTCGGACTGAAATTCTGCTGGCTATCACCTCAGCAAGTCAAGTCTGCCAAGGGTTTGTGTGAATCTAGATTTGATGTGAATTGGATTACAAAGCAAAGCGATACCCCAGTGCTTTCAGGAGTGTGCCTAAGAATGCAGACTGACCAGGACCCGACAAAGGAATCTGAGGAGGCTATTCTGACTGAAATTCTGCTGGCTATCGCCTCAGCAGGTCAATTTTGCCCAGGGTTCGAACCGAGCGTGAATTTGGATTTGATATGAATTGGATTATAAAGCAAAGCGATGCCCCAGTGCTTTCAGGTGTTTTCCTAAGAATGTAGATGGACCAGCACCCAACAAAGGAATCTGAGGAGGCCATTCTGACTGAAATTCCACTGGCTATCACCTCAGCAGGTCCATTCTGCCAAGGGTTTTGAACCGAGTGTGAATTTGGATTTGATATGTAAAACCTGTCACAAAGAAAGCGTTATCTTATCACACAATCCCACTATTGAGTAGCCAGGGCTCAGTGGCCAAGAACTCCGGTAAGAAGGAGCGTTGGAGGACAGGGGTAAGCTTCGTGAAAATGATTGAATAAAAGAACTAAAGTACATTCTAAACTGCTGCTTTTATATCTACAAGTAGGCTATGTCCATGCTGTATATGCTGCGATATATCTGCTGTGTTCATAAATGCTGTTCATCTGAGTCCTGTGCCATCCTATGCTATCCTATGCAGTCCCATGCTATCCTATACAGCACTGTGCTATCCTACACAGCTTCATGACTGGTCTGAACTCTGATCTTATCATGCATCTTATCTATCATTATCAAGATGGTAGGTTTTGATGCAATCAAACGGCCAGATTGTGACATTCCTTGGCAAAATTAAGTTGCTGAGGCGATAGCCAGCAGAATTTCAGTCAGAATGGCCTGCTCAGATTCCTTTGTCGGGTGCTGGTCAGTCTGGATTCTTAGCCAAACACCTGACAGCACTGGGGGCATCGCTTTGCTTTGTAATCCAATTCACATCAAATCCAAATTCACACTCAGTTCAAAACCCTTGGCAGAATTGACTTGCTGAGGCGATAGCCAGCAGAATTTCAGTCAGAATGGCCTCCTCAGATTCCTTTGTTGGGTGCTGGTCAGTCTGCATTCTTAGGCAAACACCTGAAAGCACTGGGGCATCGCTTTGCTTTATAATCCAATTCATATCAGATCCAAATTCACACTCAGTTCAAAACCCTTGGCAGAATTGACTTGCTGAGGTGATAGCCGGCAGAATTTCAGTCAGAATGACCTCCGCAGATTCCTTTGTTGGGTGCTGGTCCATCTGCATTCTTGGGCAAACACCTGGAAGCACTGGGCCATCGCTTTGCTTTGTAATCCAATTCATATCAAATCCAAATTCACACTCAGTTCAAACCCGTGGGCAAAATTGACCTGCTGAGGTGATAGCCAGCGGAAATTCAGTCAGAATGGCCTCCTCAGATTCCTTTGTCGGGTCCTGGTCAGTCTGCATTCTTAGGCAAACACCTGAAAGGACAGAAGCATCACATTGCTTTATAATCCAATTCATATCAAATCCAAATTCACATACTGGTCAGTCTGCATTCTTAGGCACACACCTGAAAGCACTGGGGTATTGCTTTGCTTTGTAATCCACGAATAGTTCTCTCCCAAGACCAAATGTATCACGCGCATCACCATCGACTTTGGACTTCTTCACAACAATCCCGATCTTTGTACATATGTACTCAAGTACATCCTCATTGCTGAACCTTTAGTTTTGGCTACCCTAGAGAACTTGGGTTTCGGCCAGCCATCTTTGCTACATGAACAAACAAAAATTTAGTCATGTAACATTGGTCATGGCCCAAATAAATTGAACAGAGATGGCACAATGCCCAGAAACAAATCAAAATCCCAGGGTAATTTTCTTCACCTCTTTACCAACATGTATGCCTTTGTGCAGCCTGGATTATGGTCTGGAACCAAAGAAAACACTTCAATTTTGGCGGTTCATCATTTCTGCTTTGTGTTCGGGCATGTATCCGGCAACGATCAATCGTTACGTGTTCTTTCTTATTCCTGGCCGTGATGGTGGTGATCGGCAACCCTGCCAAAAAATCCGTGACGTCGCTTTGTTGGAGAAATGACCAGAAGGGGCAACCCGGCCGATCCCCCGTCTTACTCAGCAGATCACTAATGTGGAGTCCACCCGATCTTTGTAGAATTAGTACATAAGCTGGAGGTTCGAGGCTCCGTGCAACCTATTCAATTTTACAACACAATCTCTTGTAGCTTGCACAGTCTTTTCTTTCTCGCTTATCATCATCATCGTCATCTTATGTCGAACCTCCCCCAGCTTGAGGCGTGAATGCGAGTATATACGAAAAGAATGAGACTGATGGCAATGGGACTCGCCTAATTGAAGGGAGTCCCATTCTTGATGGGACTGCCATCAGCGGCCATCATTTTCCGCGAGACCGGCGGATTCTCAGTGCTTGATGTTTAACCTAGTTTCCGACTATATTCACTGCTGGGGGGAACGGTGTTCCCCCTCCATTTGCCTGACCGCACATCTCTGTAATTAATATGGGCTTTTCCCAAATTTTTCTGCTTAATCTCGGTACAAATAAATTAACCTGGCGCGGGGCAGACCCCCGCGGGTGGAGCTCTATCTGTTTTTTTTCTGCATTTAGCTTGCTTTTTGAGGTTATTCCGAGTTTTTAGCAACTTTCATAGCCTAATGTAAGTAAAAAACGTTAACCAAGCGCGACCTCCCCCCCCCTGGGCCCCCTGCGTTGTGCTGCGCCTTCGGCGCCTTGTCGGCGGGGTTTAAAATTATATGGTGCCATCTTAGGCGAGTCCCATTCTCAACGACGAATACCATCATCACGACGCTTAAGCGAGTCCCATTCTTTTGAGTCCCATCTGTTTCATCGACCCTCCATCAATGTGAACGCCTCAGTGGTCAAGGAATCGAAGTCTCGAAGTACCCGCAGGCAGTGTTGGCATTGACCAGGTCAAACCAATTTTAACTGAAGGCAGGAGACCAGAAATCTCTTAAATTCATGTATATCCAAGAAGTTTGGTGAAGAATGAAAAGGTTCAAACGGTTTAGTGAGTCACCGAGAGATGTTTCAAGGTCTGACCCCTGGGTCAAATTGATTTGACCCCCCCTTGACCCCAGTCAATGCCAACACTGCCCGCAGGAGAAGCAGGGGAAGAAAAATGCAGCTCTCTAACCAAAGGCGAAGCTTGAGGATGCAACCAATCGCCACAGATCGATCAGCAGCAGTGCGTGTCCCCACCGCGCGCTCTACCGCGCTCAAAAAAAAAAAAATCGTGATTTTCAGATTGCATGCCACCAACGAAGGCTGCCACGTACTTCTGACCGCGATGGCCTCCTGGCTAGATGTACTGACACCCAGTTCTACCGGATTCCGCTCAGGACTTAATAGGATTTCGCTTATAGTCGAACCGGCATGGTCACTTACAGTGGTGGCGAAAAATACTGCAACAGGCCTCTCGTCGATTTAGAGAATATTTGACCCTGAAAAAATGAGCACGTGGACTCAAGGGGGTCCGATTACGAGAAATTCTGAAGCAGGTCGAATTCTGAAAGGGTTTTGGACGCTGATTCCGAAAATTGATATCCCACAGGGTGAAGTCGTCGTTGAGTTAGAGCGGCGTACATTATTACTGCATCGAGGTGATGGCGGGTGTACAGCCCCTCCGAACGTAGTAATTTGCCACGTGGTCTGTTGGCGGCCCAGGCCTCGAGAAAGTCTTTCCCGCCAAAATACATGGTGGACACCCGGGGAAAGCGCAGGCATCCGCTCAGATGAACACTGAGCAAAGTTCTGCAAAAATATCTGCGCATTGTCGTGTTTCCAGAAGAAAAAATTTACACTTTGTTACCATATTAGGCAATTTCCCAGCACGTGTGGTGGCTGTGGAGGGAGGGGGGTCTGGGACCCACCCAGAAAAAAAAATTGTAGGTGATATCGATTTTTCAATCTCCCCTCTCGCTGGATTAGCTGCCACCATCGCTTTCTTGGCCTTTGCCTTTGTCCGCGCTGAAGGTTTGATTTTATTAAGGGATCCATGAGGTCGTCCTCTCAGGTCATGCTTTTCAAAATGCCTGCCATTTGAATGCATCTCTATTGCGCCAGTTCATGCTTTTCAAAATTCCAGCCATTTGAATGCACCTCCAGTGTGCCAGGTCATGTTTTTCAAAATGCCCGCCATTTGAATGCACCTCCATTGTGCCAGGTCACGCTTTTCAAAATGGCAGCCATTTGAATGCACCTCCATTACGCCAGGTCATGCTTTTCAAAATGCCTGCCATTTGAATGCATCTCTATTGAGTCAGGTCATGCTTTTCAAAATGCCCGCCATTTGAACGTACCTCTATTGCATCAGGTCATGCTTTTCAAAATGGCAGCCATTTGAAATTGAATGCATCTCTATTGAGTCAGGTCATGCTTTTCAAAATGCCTGCATTTTGAATGCACCTCCATTGCACCAGGTCATGCTTTTCAAAATGCCTGCCATTTGAATGCACCTCTATTGCGTCAGGTCATGCTTTTCAAAATGCCAGCCATTTGAATGCACCTCCATTGTGCCAGGTCACGCTTTTCAAAATGGCAGCCATTTGAATGCACATCTATTGTGTCAGGTCATGCTTTTCAAAATGGCAGCCATTTGAATGCACCTCCATTGCACCCAATCATGCTTTTCAAAATGCCAGCCATTTGAATGCAGCTCTATTGCATCAGGTCATGCTTTTCACAATGGCAGCCATTTGAAGAATGCACCTCTATTGTGTCAGGTCATGCTTTTCAAAATGCCCACCATTTGAACCAAGAGGTGAGCGATCTTCAGCTCGTGGACCTGTTCTTCATCGCTCACCTCTTGGTTCAAATGGCGGGCATTTTGAAAAGCATGACCTGACGCAATAGAGATGCATTCAATTTCAAATGGCTGGCATTTTGAAAAGCATGACCTGATGCAATAGAGGTGCATTCAAATGGCTGGCATTTTGAAAAGCATGACTTGACACAATAGAGGTGTGTTCAAATGGCAGGCATTTTGAAAAGCATGACCTGACACAATAGAGGGCATTCAAAGGGCTGGCATTTTGAAAAGCATGACCTGACGCAATAGAGGTGCATTCAAAGGGCTGGAATTTTGAAAAGCATGACCTGGTGCAATAGAGGTGCCTAGTGATGGTCTGGTTTGGTTTGGTTTGCAAACCGTGGTTTTGGTTTGGTTTCATCTGGTTTTGGTTCCAGATTACTCAAACCAAAACCAAAACCATGGAGGAGGGTTTGGTTTGGTTTGGTTTTGGTTTAAACCTTGGTTTCGTGCTAAATTGGGACATGAATCCGGCAAGTCGTCAGTTTGAGCCCTATCTCTCCCAGAAAAAACCCAGCTTGTATTTGAGCATTCCAAAACAGCATTCATGCCGATGCAAACATTCACATTATTTTTATTTTATTCTCCTTCGCAAGACCCCTGGCTAGATCAGATCAATTCACGTGCCGTCATTTTTGTGCTGATCCGCCGGATCCGGCACCTCTTGGGAAAAATCGGTCATTCCGAGGCCTTTCAAATGGCCGGAAACGGCATTTGCCGGCCGAGGCTTCTCCTCTCGGCGAAACGGTCGGGCGATCAGTGGCAGTGTTAGCCTCGGAATGGCGGGGTTGCCTGGCAGCATATCATTGATATCAATTGCATCACTGTCAGGAACTTGGAATTGTTTTCTCCAGCTTGCTGTACGAGCTTCATCAATTCCCAGAGCATCCTCTTCAGAAGCAAAATTCCTCCAAGGTTGATGTCAAAGAGTGGTCGCGCTGGTCCCCTGGGAAAAAGAAAATGGGAAAACATGGGAGAAAAGCCAAATAAGTGCAAACATTTACACTAGAGTTTCAGACCATTTTCCCACTAAACCTCTTCCTGGATGGGTATGTTCGAGGTTGCGCTAAAGTTGAACCCCAAGACCGGAAGATGCCGAAATATTGATGGAACGTATTAAAATATCTATATTGGGGTGCTTGTGACCCTGGAAAATTGTCTCGAGCATCCGAGGGAGTTAGAACAGTTAGAACGTCGGTATAAACTATCTCTGGTATGATACTAATACCCTCGCGTGGCTCAAAAAAAATGGCTGTCAAGCCCGGGCTTAAGCCCAAGCCAAGCCAAGCCAAGCCCTGCCTGCGGGCTTGGGCTCGGGCTTGACAGACTTCAAGCTAAAGCCCGCTCAAGCCAAGCCCAAGCCCTGGTTTCAAAGCCAAGCCAAGCCCGGACATCACTACGTACGTACGGACTCTACTGCCAAACACGACCACGCCTGTCTCGGGTAGCAGTGGCCTCCAGCCACTGGTACATTGGGGATGTAACTTGACCTGCAGATATATGTGCACTCGCCCTGTTGATTCGGTGAAATCATGGATCACCTGACACCGGGGCTTGGTTTGAACCCTGTTAAGGATGTGAGTATGGTCCTTGTTTTGTCGAACCAGAATGCTGTTGCTGACCGGCTGAAAAAATACAGGTTACTCACCGGCAGAAATGTGGATACATACTGCGGCACC
Organism: Mycena leptocephala; assembly: GCA_029378395.1. Classification (NCBI taxonomy): domain Eukaryota; kingdom Fungi; phylum Basidiomycota; class Agaricomycetes; order Agaricales; family Mycenaceae; genus Mycena; species Mycena leptocephala. The sequence goes on along the minus strand of JARJLF010000379.1, from coordinate 136,516 downwards.
AATTTATTCAAACTGATCATCGGGAAATTCGTGCAAGTGCAATTCCAAACCTCGGGCCCGGCTCACTCCGCCGTCAAAGTCACGCGTTTCAAAATGAGTTCCATTGACCGCCCTGCCATTCAAAGTGAGTAGCGGCAATGTGACGGGAATTTGATGGGATCACCATGTATGCCCGATTTGGTAACATTGCCAAATTATCGAGTCTCGATGGATTCACCTCGCATAAAATCAACCACTTACACCACAGCATAACTCAGAGCCCCAGAAATATTGATAAATTATTCTACATGTAATCTTCAGGACAGATTTTTTACATCTATCCACAAGCTTTAATTCAGTCAGACGAGCCCTCGGATTCTCTCAGTATTCAATTTAAATCCGTCAAACTTTCCTGGCCAATACATGTAGAATAAGTCAAAATAATATTTGGGCCTGTTTCTGGGACCATATCGGGTTCGTGGAGTCCATGCAAGGTGCAGCTGGATCAGCGGCAAAAGCACAGCCAAACAGCAGTTTGAGCATGAAAGGAGAGCCGTAGTGGCCTGGAAAAAAAGGGGTTAGCAAAGTAACTTACGAAAATTAACCTAGCCAGCGAAAACTAACTTTACGTATGGCAGGCTAAGTTATTTTTCTCAGTAAGGTTAAGTCAAAGTTCAAGTGAAGTCCGTATAAGTAACTTACAAGTTCCATCTACGTAGTTTTGGTTGTATTTGCCTCACCTCACTTTTCGTTAACTCAAGGTGTTTGAAGGTGCATTTGAACAGTTTGTGGGTTGTAATAGGTTTCTGTCGGGTTGTATCAGCACTTCATTAATATTGTAGGGTCCTGCCCCCCGTCCAAAAGTTGGCAGGAACCAAGGTAAACCCCCTATCAGTTGAACTTATGGGGTTGGGCCTAGTCCGATCGCGGTTCGTGACGCGTTGGCTGTGTTTGTTCTCAAGTAATTCCCAATCGGGATGACACACTGATTTCGACTGATTCTCATTTGAGCATCGCATATTTCCACAATAAATGTGTGTATCAGCAATCTGTTACAAAAAAACACAGTAAAGAGCCTTCTGAGAAACTCTGGCGACTCAGTTTTTTCCATAGCTTCCTTCATTGGCGTCAAAAACTGAAAACAGCGAGGAGCCGAAATACACGGTGCAGAAACACCTTTTGGCCGAGATCTCGGTCAAAAGGAAGAAAATGGGAAATTCGTCACATCGGATAATGGCTTAAATACAAGGCCATTGAAGCACGTGTTTCAAAATGAATGGAAAACACAACAATGGCTTAAATGCAAGGTCATGGAAGCACGCGTTTCAAAATGAATGGCAAACACCAATGTCTTAAATGCAAGGTCATTGAAGCAGGCGTTTCAAATTGAATGCCTTGCGAAAAACGCAATAATGGCTCTGGACGGAATCTAAAGCAAGAGAAATGTTCGCAATGACCCTGGCTATCCAGATGTGCGGGGCACGGCTCAGAAAGTGTCTCCGGGACTGCTGTGGAATTGCGACAGTCGCGTTTTAACCGCAAAATCATTGGGGCACGTGTTTCAAAATGAATGGAAAACACAATAATGGCTTAAATACGAGGCAATTGAAGCACGTTTTTACCTCAGGGTGGACTGGACTAAGCCTCGCGGCACGTTGTGGTTCAATTTCCGCCTAGCATGGGGTGGTCTATCGCGATTTGTACTTGCTCCAGTGTTGTAGCGTCAATGAATATTTTGTGTTCACAGGACCGGTGTGGGCGAAGCTCATCAGAGCCCAGAAGAGGATAAAAATGCTGGTGCGGTGGCAAAAGATGCAGAAGGAGGGCCATACACGAGAATTTCCTTTTTGGGAACCGGGCAAAAAAAAAAAATGTCGTGTTTGTCATTATTTTCAGGATCTCCTGTAATTTAAAGAACAGCTGTAAGCGCAACTTGGGAATCAATTGTGTGGTCCACTCCTAGATATGTGTCCGGCGCTTTTCTGTACCGCTGGATCATCACGAATTCACGCCGGTCCGCTGCTCAGAAAGCCCGACGACAACGGCAACTTGCTGCCGCAATACAGCAGCGTCTATCTTCTCTTGGGAAACGGGCTCCTACTCACTGCACGTGGTTTGTAAACATGGTGTTTATAAACCTGTTTCTAACTGGCTTGCGTTGAGGGACACGTGGTGTAGCAAGGACGCAGTCGCGTCTCCGGTGGGGCCAGCGACGGACTCTGGATGGTATTCGACGCGGACCGCTAAAGAATACATCGAAGTAAGTAGCTAAGCTAGTGTATCAGGGAGAGGACGGTGGGTAGCAAGGTGAGACCACTAGCGAGCAGTAAATAATCAGAGAATGATAGAAGAACAGAGAAAATAATGGACGGACCTAGCAAGCAGTCAATGGCGACAAGGAGAGAAGAGGTGAGATTCCCCTGACTCCTCCTCGCTATTTTATGCTCGCTGGGTGTAGCGACATTTTTGTTTTTTTGGAGTGTGGCCATGCCTGACAGCTCCGGACAATCACAAGCCAACAAATGCGTAATTTATTCATAGTCAACACGTCCGGATCACCTTCCGAAATTTTTCCCACGAGAAATAGGGCTTGGCCAAAATGTCAGGCCATTTCAGCGCAACTTTTGAGGATGTTAGGAGGAGCCCAAGTAGTATACGATTGTGGGCCAGATCGGCTGCTTCAAAAGCCAAACTTGAGGAATATTTCACAGTAAAACAGCTGGTTAAGTTCTTTCACTTATTGCAGATTCAGAACCAGCTCTTCAAGAGCTATCGATTGCATATTTTTCCGGAGTAGATAGGGGGTTACGGCCAAAATTTTGGACAAAATGCCTATTTCCAGACGAACGGCTCGTGGAAATTGGTTGGTTGTGTTCAGACCACGAGCTATAAGCCCAGGTTTTTCATAAAATCTTCTACTACCAGTACACAGTTTCAAACCGGTCGTGGTTAGCTCTCATAGACAGGCACTACAACAAGTGAGATGCACTGCGTTCAAGGCCTCCCTGGACACAGGTGTCCAGATATGTGTAGCTCTGTAAAGGTAAGTGTAAGTACCTACACCCTGTCTAGCCAGACTATGCACAACTAGCCACAATTGTGCCCAGATGTGTGTAGCCCCCGTCCAGGTCTGTAGAGGTTACCTACGCAGACTCTGTCCAGATAATGGAAAGTCTGCGTAGATGTGCCTAGGTACCTAGACTTACCTATATCAACCTATCCAGACGTCCTTGTTGTATATTTTCGACCCAGACACGATACTTTTGTATTTGTTCTCGATTTGTGCGGTATCGCAGCAATGCCAAGGCCGTAAATCGGCTTTTAACTTCCGGCTATGATCTATCAGCTTTAAACTTTCGGGTTGTCAGCTCCTTTCCACCGCTCAGGCTTTAGGATGCAAGCCCCAATGCTCTCAGGCAAGCATGAGCCTGCATTGGCACAGTCCAGGCAGTCACTTGGCAAAATGAACAATTGCCAATTGATCTTTTCTTTATTAATTTTCAATGCCTTCTTGAACCCCATGTGTGCACAGATCGCCTTTGGCGAGCTCCAATCCTCATGAGCCTGCATTGGCACAGTCCGGGCAGTCGCTTGGCAAACTGAGCAATTGCCAGGCCAGTGACGACCTTTGTCGACTTTTGAGCACCTGGCAGCAGTCCCAATTCAGGTTTGACGCTGTACACTATGTGTATTACATTCATGTTGCCTGCCGGAGGGATCCCAGAATTCCATTGTATAAAAGCTTTGAAAAATGGATCATGGTTCATTATGAGCTGTACCCCAGAGATGTTTATTCATACAATGACCGGTGGTCATTTTGAACATTTTGAATGCAGGGTTGAAATCGCTATGCTATGGAATTGGTTTCCGTGCAGGTGGGAGGAGTTTCGAGGTTTGAACATGAGGTACTGACAAGTGGTAATAATGGCAATTCAATATGGGTGAGAATTTAGGAATACTCCGAGCGGTGTTTCAACCGATTTTTCCCGATACAACAGATTAGGTCATCTCGCATCCGAGTTGTTCGGGGTTAATTTTTCTAAAACTTTGCGGGGGCCTTGTTTCGATCCTCCTCGTTAAATGCAACACCTCAAAAGAATTGTAGAATCTGTCCGACGGCCAGAATACTCCGAACGTTGTTTCAACCGATTTTTCACGATGTGTCAGATTACGCGACGTCGCATCCGAGTTTTTCTGGGTTAATTTTTCTAAAACTTTTCGAGGGCCTTGGTTCGATCCTCCTTGTTAAATTCAACACCTCAAAAGAATTGTGGAATCTGTCCGACAGCCGGAATACTCCGAACATTGTTTCAACCGATTTTTCCCGATGCATCAGATTACGCAACGTCGCATCCGATTTTTCTGGGTTAATTTGTCTAAAACTTTGCGAGGGACTTGGTTCCATCCTCCTCGTTAAATTAAACACCTCAAAAGAATTGTGGAATCTGTCCGACGGCCGGAATACTCCGAACGTTGTTTCAACCGATTTTTCCCGATGCGTCAGATTACGCGACTTCGCATCCGAGTTTTTCTGGGTTACAGGAGATCCTGAAAATAATGACAAACACGGTTTTTTTTTTTGAGTTTTCCCAATAAGGAAATTTGCTTTCTCTCGTCTTTTCCGTCCAATCTGTGCATCTTATTCGGTTCCCGACGACTGGTTCCTCTCTCCGTACCACAAGCCAATGGATTCAAGTGACTCCGACTCTGACATCGTAGCCCTCGATGGCACGACCAACTATGCTGACAATGATGTGGATGCTATGATCCTTGCGACAGCTCGGGAACATCCAGAAGGTGCGTGATGGCTTTTCGTCTCGCAAAATGTCTGTTACTGACTCGTTTGCCTCAGCCGCTCGTAAATTCCTCGTTCGTACCCCTGCACTGATGGCAAAGCAGGCCAAGAACCAGCAGCAAAAGCAACGTGCTGCATCCAAACGCAAACAGGATGCGGACGACAACGACGACAAGCCCAAGGCCAAAAAGGCAAAGGGCAAAACAAGGCAGAAGGACCTCGACGATGATCAGCCCCCTCCTAGCATCACATACTATATCAACATTCCTAAACCTCCGCCCCTCACCAAAAAGCGTGGCGCGAAGACCGAGGACGATGATTGCCTTCAAAAAGGACCCTTTTCCCTCCCTACCTCCGAATCCTACTCCTCTCTTGTGTCTGCTATGGCTGTTGAACTTCCCTGCCGTAAAGAAAACATCAACGAAACGAAGATTACCTGGAAACCGAAAAAACCGAAGAACGGCGAGAAGCTTCCGCTTGGGAAGGACACGGGCTATAAAGCAATGGTCACGGAGATGGAGGGCAAGGCTCCCGAGGGTCGTTTTGTTCTGCTCTTTATGCCGCCCCCTACCAAACCAATGGAGGAGGCTGTGGTGCGTGAATTCAGTCGCTACCTCAATTTCTCGCAACTGATCTGTGTCGAAATTTAGTCCTGGGAGACAAACGACGAGCCCGTGCCCTCATTTGACTACACTCAACTAGAACCGACCGGTGCTTCTGATTCTGATTCTCAACAGAAGGTGCGGCTCGGCGTACACTGAATCCATTCTAGAATCTAACCATAATTCTTAGGAGTCTTTCAATAAAGCTACAAAAGAAGAACGTGCAAAGCTCGAAGACAAGTATCCTATCGGCAGCTATCCCAACTTTCCCGACCGGCGTGTCTACTTTGACGCGCAGACTGGTTTTTATTTTGAGCTCAATGCATTGCGACTCGGGATTTGGCCTCAGTTATTGTATGTCCTTTCATTTATAGTATATTTGGATGAACTCTAAGCAAGGGAATAGGCTCAAGGAACAACTGACGAGAACAAGCCACCGGCGTCCAGATTCTTCGATGTAAATCAGCGCATCAAGATCATTCCAGCCGTTGCTGCACCTGCCCCAGCTCCTGCTGTCGTTGCGCCCCCTGCTCTACCGGCTCTCCCTCTCCCTGCCAGCTCCTCGCTTTCTCTATCTGATCTCCTCCTTGCATCTCTTCTCGGCGGTGGCGGAATTGCCGCATTGTTGCCGGGCCTCAATATTCCCGGTCTTCCTGCCCCTCAGCTGCCTGCACCCGCACCCGCACCCGCACCCGCATCGAACCCCATCCCTCACCTGCGCTCGACGCCTCCATCTCCTGTCAAGCGCCATACTGTCCCGCTAGATCGGTTTTGCGAGATTTACGCTCTTGACACCGCTGATGCGGCTCTCTTGAAGAGCGTGGGATTCCGCCCCGGCGATCATACGGGACCTACTCTCGACGAGCAGCTTGCAAAGTTTGGATTCACGTATTTCAGCTGGCAGAGGATTCATCGTGCCAACCTCTGTTTCAAGGCGGATCTTGCGAGTGGTACTTATGACTGATTGAAATTTGCTATTTGTCTCATTGCATTCTCGTACCACATTATTCTTGTTCTCTTTCGTATTGCAGTACTACTTGTTCTCCTCACAATGTTGTATAGCTATCATAGCATCACCAAATGTAACCAGCATGTCTAAACCATCCCTCCGCCATCTCCGCTGTGATGCACGATGTCGACTCTAACAATGCCTCAATGGGATCCTCGGCCTCACGTATCATCTCCCCGTGCCGGCGCAGATAGGCTTTCCCTGTTGTAATTGGTCAGTACTCGCACTCTACAATACTTGGAAACGAACATGTTGAGAACGACTCTTCAATGGGGTTCAGGTCCGGAGAATACGGGGGCAGGAAGAGGATCATGATACCTAGATGATTGAGTATTTTGTAGATTGAGAATTTCGCCATGCCGTACCATTCTCGTTCAAAACTTCTGCGAGCAGATCCGTGTGATGAATCCTGCAATTGTCGAGAACCAAAACACTTTGCGCATCTGGGTATGGCTTCATTTCGGGAATCTGTGAGCAATCAGCATCAGCAACAACAGTTCACAGTGCACACACCACGTCTTCGACAATGAAATCAAAAAATTGATATGCGTCCATTGATCCCTCCACAATACGTGTCGCGATATATCCCCGTGTACTCATGGCCGCTGTCAGAGTGTAGCGCTCATCGCGAACGAAGTGATGGGAGTAGATGGCGGGCTGTCCTATCGGAGATCGCCCGTAGTGCCGTGCGAGGGTGCATTCATCCTTGCTTGACTCATCCACTGTCACAAACTCCATTCCAGTCCCAGAAAAGGTGTCGGGATCACGGATGCAGCCTTTGTAATCATCCCTCTCCGCTTCAATCCGCTCTTTCGCAATCTTCTGAAGCATCTTTCGCGTGAGACCAGCCCGGACCAAGGTCGTTTGCAGCACAGATATCGAGATTGCTACGTCGTGATGAATCGCCAAATGCCATTGCAGTTCGTCTAGCATAACAGATGGGTCATGGAAAAATATCTCCTTTGCCGCAGTCAAGGTTGCCAGACTGACAAGACGATCGCGGCCACGGAGTGGAGATGGTGGCTTCGTAACACTTCCAAATTCCTCGAGAATTGTGCGCCAGCGGTAGAGACTCCGCAGTGAGACATTGAATGCATAGCAGATGTGTTCACGGGACTATCCAGCCTCCCATAGCGCAAGCGAACGTTCTTTGAGGTCCGGGCTGATACGACGGTTGCCCATGATGGACGTGGAAAGAGAAGAAAGCAAATTTCCTTATTGGGAAAACTCAAAAAAAGAAAAACCGTGTTTGTCATTATTTTCAGGATCTCCTGTAATTTTGATGAGCTGTGCTCGATTAAACTCGATGTACTAGCGAAAGCCATGAGGCAGAAGAAGGAGCAAGCTGATAAATTGGCTGCTGCTACTTCTGCTAACGCTGATGCGGAAATGGCCGATGGTACAAAAACCGTCAGGGAGCTTGTCAAAGAACAGTTCAAGGTGGAGATGCAAAAATACCAAGGTATGCCTCTCCCTTCCATTCCGCCGTCTTCTTCAAAGTTGACTTCTTTCAGAAGCCAACGGGCCAGGCGGAGGCGCTATTGCGTCCTCGTCAAAAGTCCACACTCCAGGCTCAAAAAACCTGCCAAAGAAGACGTCCACGAACACCACCCATTTGAATGCAGCTCCACCAAGCCGCAAACAGGGTGGTGAAGGAAACAGAAGAGGAAACCGAGGGATGAATCGGGGGAACCGGGGTCGGGGCCAGTGATGAAAATCCGACGCCTCAACCCGGTCTCACTGCCCCGGGAAAATTCCAATGCTGTTTTGACATGGGTAAGCCCAGATAAATTTCATCGCTTGAAACCGGCCACTTACCCGTATCATTTCTTCCTTGCAACTCCAGCTCTTCGACGTGCTTTTGTTGTTTCGCGTATGACCTGTTTATTCTTCGAGACCAGAATTACAAACCGCGCGTTTCATAATATGACAAATGTTACTCTGAGCTTTGACCAAGTCCGGATTCTGGCATTTAACTCTAAGTTTGTGCCCAAACTGATCAAGACTTCGATCACTTCGATTATTATCCTTTGATGATTTTACTCGAAGCCCTCCCTGCACATGCAGTAACCGCGGTGGAGGTGATGAGATCTATACCTTCTGAAGGGTAGAGTGAATCTCTGTCTTCATTTCCATTTTTTTGAGTCCTTTCGCACAGACGCCACGAGCATCACTGGAAGTGGTACCAGTTCGCCCAAGAGTCACAGCTCGTCCTCGTCTACGGATGTATCCCTCAGGCCGCGATCCTCACCTCTGTTCCACTTCTGCGTATTATTGACGAGCTTCCGTCCTATTGTCGTTGTCCGCCGTCGGCGCTCCCGCCGCGCGTGCACAGCTCGCCCCCGGTCCAAAGCTGCCTATGGCCACTCCGCCTCGCTGTCGGTACCATCATCGTCAGAGTCCCCTTCCATTCGAAGAGGCAACTCCGAATACTTGATATTTGGGATCGTCTTGTAATCCACGTGCCCAAATTTCTTGAGAACACATTGAAGATAGTGCCATCGTATGAGGCCGGGCGGGGGGTTGGTGGCGAGCTGGGAACCTGGTTCCCTTTGCCTAATATGTATTAGGATCCTTAATGAGAAACAGACTCCGGTGCTTTCATCTTACAGTTCACGACCCGCTTCCCAAAGGCTTCTTCTACATTCAAACCCCAGCCTTCATTTGGCTTTCATCAAAATGATGCCTTCATTCCAAACCGTTTGCCTCATCTTGCTTTTCCAAAACTTACCCAGCCGTCATCATTCTCCCAACGCCGCACTATCCTGAAAATGTTTCCTTCGCTGAAAAATTCTGTCGCCTTTATCTTGCCGTAGGTATTCATGAAAATGACCTGTTCATCCTGTTTCATTCATCCCCAAATTGAAAACCCTGTATTCATTCTGCAAATAGTTGTGCAAGAGTCTGTTGCCTGATCTCCACACCAAAATTCCGTAGCCTTCATCCGTTCCCCAGTTTTCACACGCGGCGTTTATGCTCTTATGAGGATGCCCCGGACACCTAATGTTACCTTCTTTCGGGCCTTCATCTCGCCGCATTTGCGCAAAGATCATCTTCACATCAATCTCCCCCAATTGCGCAAAATCCATGATTCCTTACAGCTATTTTGAAAACGATAGACAATTTCGTTTGCGAGTAAATTTGGGGCCGCTGAGGCCGCGCTCTTAGAGTTGTTGTAAAAGTGTGGAGTCATGACGTCAAAATGTCCTAAATGGACATGTGTGGAGCCTGTGCTGAACTTTGGCTCGAAAATATGATGGTGTTTATCGGACAAAAATACGATGGCATCCAGGATGTTTTTACAGAATTCCTAACATCTCAGTGGGTTTTGCACCCATTCTCATAAAACCTATATAGAAATCCTCGGCTAATCTATGCGGAATTAGTGATAGAAAGAAAGCTGTAAAAATATTGCATATTCAGAGAAAGTGGTTTGAAGGGCCTTTTCGTGGATGAATGCAGTTTACAGGCATCCAGACACGTCCAAATGATGTGGATTTTTGTTAGGTAAGGCTTTGCTACATTTTGAAAGATGTGATAGAGTCAGATTTGCAAAGAGTTCAGCAGTGAATTCAAATATCACAATATTTCCTGATTGCAGTGTATTGCCATTGTCTCAATGTCATTGCCAGCATGATAAACTAGGATATTGAAGATTGCCACTCTATCACAACTTTTAGAATGCATAAAAGTCTTCCCTCACAAAAATCTAGGTCATTTGAACATCCCTAGATGCCGGTAAATTGAATTGACCCCCAAAATCACCCCCAAACCCAGCTCACCGACTATGTATATAATATTTTCACAATTTTTTTTCTATCACTAATTACGCACGAATTACGCCGAATTATCTAGTTACGTCTCATTTCAATCTGTGCAGAATTCATTGAGATATCGGCGAATCGGTCGTGAGGATCAGAAAATGCCCAAAATAGCATTTTTCTGATTCACGCCTTCGGTACTGCCATCTGCTGTAATGTTGCCGCGACTCAAAAAGTCGTCACGACTCGAGAAGTCGACTTCAAAAAATATTCGACTCCACTCGACTCGACTTGCTCAGTCCAGGGACCGCGTCTAGCAAAATCTTCCCGTCCCAGGTGCACAACCAGCGTCTGAGGAGTGTTTCCCGGTCACGATCCGCTTCCTGCTGGGTTTGGTGAAAAACGGGCTGAAAGGACGTCACCTGTCTGGCACTGGCTTGGTCGAGTTGGAAGGGTTCGCGTTGATTCATGCGTAGCTGTTTCACGTCCAGGAATCAGCCACCGCATTGGTTTTTACTTACACTCTGGTACTTTGTTATGCGTCGTTGTTCATTCTCTTCCGGTCCTGCTATGTCTCACATCGAAAAATCACCTACTTTCTTGCACTTGGTGTTTACTTCTTCTCTGGTATTGCATTATGCGTCGACGTTTATTCTCTTTCAGTGCTGTAATCGAGAAATTCACTAGCTGGACTCTGTGTGATACTCTGCTTAGCGCCGAGTAGGCGATTCCAGAAATACTTAGTTGTAATGCCGCACTTTCTACAGAACAAGCAAGGATCTGGCACAACACTGAATTAGCTGCCATTCCAGGAACACGGAATTCAATGGCGTTGAAGGAACACGCTAGCAGTTTGGGTGGTTAGCGGTCAGGGCTAGAGTCCGGGTTAAAGTCAGAGCTAGAGTCCGGTTAGGGTGAAGGTTCAGGGATATCCTTGCCGTTGAAGGAACACGGCAATTCACTGCCGCTGAAGGAACACAAAGTTCACTGCCGTTGAAGGAACATTGTAACGGACGCATGGCTTGCGCACTGTTATTTTCCCAAGTTTTACCCAGTCGCAACAAATATATTCTGTGTGACCCGTACAATGTATGTCAGACATTTTGACGTCCAAATCCTGTCGCAGGGATGTAAATTGAGCAATCTTCTTCAAGAACATGAATATTTTAACGGGCGCATTGCTCGCGAGTCGTTATTTTCCCGTGATTTACCCAGTTGCACCAAATATATTCAGTGTGACCCGCGCAAGGTATGTCAGACTTTTTGGCGTCCAAATCCTGTTTCAAGGATGTGAATTGAGCAATCTTCTTCAAGAACATGAATATTTTAACGGGCGCATGGCTCGCGAGTCGTTATTTTCCCGTGATTTATCCAGTCGCAGCAAATATATTCAGTGTGACCCGCGCAAGGTATGTCAGACTTTTTGGCGTCCAAATCCTGTCCCAGGGATGTGAATTGAGCCATCTTCTTCAAGAACATGAATATTTCAACGGGCGCATGGCTCGCGAGTCGTTATTTTCCCGTGATTTACCCAGTCGCAGCAAATATATTCAGTGTGACCCGCGCAAGGTATGTCAGACTTTTTGGCGTCAAAATCCTGTCCCAGGGATGTGAATTGAGCCATCTTTTTCAAGAACATGAATATTTCAACGGGCGCATAGCTCGCGAGTCGTTATTTTCCCGTGATTTACCCAGTCGCAGCAAATATATTCAGTGTGACCCGCGCAAGGTATGTCAGACTTTTTGGCGTCCAAATCCTGTCCCAGGGATTTGAACTGAGCAACCTTCTTGAAGACATGAATATTTTATTGCTATTTGCAAAATAGTTGGCGGTCACGGGATTTTCAACTGTTCTGCGCCATAACTTGCGCGAGCCATAACTCCTCAACCATTGCTCGGATTCCCATGAACCCATAGTGAAATCGAATCTCCCTGTTGAGCTCTAGAGTCCCCCGGGGTCAGTTTTGTTATCGGACGGCTTCCTTGTCGACCTGGGGCAAAGGCCTGTCTTTCGCGCGTGCGGGCTGCAACATCGGAATCGTGGGGTACGCGTGGAGTCTGAATGCACAATATGGGTCTCATGGATACTAAGGGCCCCCCATGTGTTTTGAGGCCACTATGCTTCTCCCAATGTGATATAGTAGACGCAATAGATTCACGGAATACGGAATTGCGTGTACTACACCTGTTGTTGAGACAAGTGCATAGAAATACACGGGGGCTTTCCCTGGCATATATAAGACCTCTTTAAAGCACTTAAACTACCTGAAAATGCCTGTCCTGCATTGCTGTGACCCACGCACTCGAAAACCAACCCATCAGGCTAGGAGAACAAGTAAGTGGCGAGATCACGAAACTGGCTCCGGGGGGCTCTAGAGCTCGACGAGACGATTCGATTTTACTATGGGTTCATGGGAATCCGAGCAATGGTTGAGGAGTTATGGCTCGCGCAAGTTGTGGCGTAGAACAGTTGAAAATCCCGTGACCGCCAACTATTTTGCAAATAGCAATAACGGGCGCATGGCTTGCGCACTGGTATTTCCCTGTGATTCACGCAGTTGCAACAAATATGAAGGAACACAAAATTCACTACCGTTGAAGGAACAAGAAATTCACTGCCATTGAAGGAACACAGAAATTCACTACCGTTGAAGCAACACAAGATCACTGCAGTTGAGAGAACACGAAATTCACTGCAGTTGGGGGAACACGAAATTTTACTGCCGTTGAAGGAAGTGGAACACGAAATTCACCGTTGTTCGCTGGATCGAACGCAATTTCAGAAGGAACAGACATTGGCCGCCGTTGCCTGAATGGCTGTCGCTGACGCACATGGAATTGATCGTAATTGCAGTAACACGGAACGGCTGCATTTGAATAAAACGAACACACACCCATGCTCGTCCAAAGCAAACATAACATAACTTTCTCAGTCACGTACCGGATACTTGCGAACAAGATTTGATCATAATATGCTTGAAATACGAGTACAGCTCAGATCTTGTTACATATTTATTCACGGACGTCAAATACCGCTTCAATAAGGAACGTCATGAGCAAATAAAGAAAAACAGAGATGATACGCTTCAGGCTAGCCAATATTTCTGGTATGAGGTTGAACAAATTGGCCTGCTGTTCCCACTCTGCAGACTAATCTGAAATGCATGCAAAATTATTTCCATGGCCCACAATGGTCATATAGCTCAGTATGTAGTGTATGTTCCCGGAAGCGAAACTCTTCAGACTTTTTGACCACCACGGTCAGCCTGATGGCAGAGAAGTCAAGTTTAATACTCGAGAATCTTGAGGTTCTGCGATGCCGGAAGAGTCGACTCCGAACTAACTTCGAGTTCAGTGACAATTCAAACTTGAATGAACTTATGCTCGATTACCAAGGAATTAACCCTGATGGGTCAATCGAAATTTGTGAAGACTGTCTTTCTAAACTCAAGCTGGGAACGGGCACCGCCCTTGATTGATCTGGCATGTTTGGCGATATTTGTTCTCAAGTTTGCTTTGGGTTGGCATGTTCCATTGCGTAGCGGCATCCTCGCGCACTTTACGGACTCAATTTCGCAGGATAAAATGTTCCTTCAATATACAGGTATCTGGTGCTTTAGTAATAGTTGCATAAATATGGCTGGTTCCATTTATTCGCCAATATCGCTGCTGGAACCCGTCATTTATGAGAGTGCTGAGTTGGTTCAGGTTGGTTCTGAGCCGCAAAAGCATAACTTGAACATCAATAATGATCAAAGGCCAGGTATCATCACAATCAATTTCCAATTTTCGGTGGCCCGTTCCTTCCAGTGTTCCGAAACTCCGTACTCAACCGGTATTCTTTTAATTAATTGAATGTTATTGCCGCTTCAGCTCAAACTTGAGCATAACAATTTTGTAGAACATGAATGACATATTTTAGAAATTTTATACTGGGCAAAGCAATAAATTCATGGCACACTTCGTAGAACCATCCGGAACGACTCAACAGTCACAAATGCGTGACATGTGTCACGGTTCAATTGGCTGCCTTCGCTTTGAACCCGTTCGGGCCGTTGTAAGTTTGTGGAGAATAGTAAACTATTTAAATACAATACAAATGTCTTTTTAGGTAAAATTAATATGTCATTGCAACTTTTCCACAGCAGTAGATACAGATTTCAGCCCGAGCCCGTAAAAACCCTAAGGCTTTCTGAATTCTCGATGAATTACCTCACGTCCGCAGTGAAAGTGATAGATAATTTGTACTTGCATAAAATGACCGTGCCGAGTTTTTGATATCGGACTTCGCCGTTGCGAGATTGCTCCAACTTCCTTCGAATCACATCATATTAGATGCATTAGGCAAAAAATCAAAAATCCCTCACGGTCCTTTTATTATAGGGCCAATTTAAATGTGAGTTTCTCTTTGGGGCATGACACCAAAGTGGATAGACAAAAAGCCTTAGCATTTTGAAAACGGGAACCAGCAGTTATGCAGAACAAACACGGCCAAATATGCCAGATCAATCAAGGGCGGTGCCCGTTCCCACTCAAGCAGTCAGAGCTTCCAAAATTCGCGTTAAAGAATGACCTTTATCGTGGGCGAGTCCCGGATGAGTTTTCCGATCTGACTTGGATTGAGGAAATGGCCTGCTGTGTTTATCGCACACGGCACATGTTGTCTGACTGTTCAACTCCGACAAGGACAAACAGCCGAAGGTTTTCCATGGAAATGTGTGTGCACAAGAGATGAACATTGTTAATACTGCAACTGAACTTCCACAGACACCGCAAGACATCAATGGTAGTATCTCAGTGGTATCCATCGGACCCAAGAAGTTCAAAGCCGATGCGATAAATAAACTATTCCGGATACGCCGCGATACGGTCTGGGCATTTCTCTGTTGGCTGAAGTTCACAGCCCAGAACCCATTGTACGTAGATATCCCATTGTCTGAGGAAAATCTGCTTCAGTATAGTGAGGCAACAACAGTCTTACCAGGCATTAATGACCGCATAATCCATGATGATCAGAGCAACTCCCGACAGGTATTTGAAGAGGAGTCCGCTGGCGTTGACAACCATCCTGCTGCTGACTTGCAAAACACTGAGGACGGTGAGCCAGTTTTTTTCTTGGAGAACATGGGAGTGTCTGATCCTCCACGGCACCCGTGGCACGGGTACCGTGCCCGTTCCGTCAGGGATTTCCTTCGTTCTACCACAGCACGGCTACGGGACGGTTTGCCAACCACACAGGGAAACACGGCCGTGACACGGGATAATATTTCCCCCCACAATGGGCGTAATTTTGCCTTCAAATTCAGAATCAACCCTAGTCGAAGCTCATGAAAGTGCCCGAACATAGCCGTACACCCCGTGCTGTGACCCGTGCCGTGCAATTGGAGGGATAGAACTCTCCCCAATGGCCGTGTCGAGCAGGGGCTGTGCCGTTGATTACCCGTTGATTCTACGGCCGTGTCCGTGAGGGGCACGGGCGGCTTGAATTTCCTGCTATTGGGGACAGGCATCAACAGATCGCTGACCACCGGCTTTGGCTGTATTTGGTTTGCTGGGCGGTTCGGTTTCAGTTTTGAAAATACGAAGGCTTTGAACAACCACTGGGTGACTTTTCGTAAGCTTAGATTGTGCTTAGAGGGATATTTCCGAGCTCTGCCCAGGCAGCTGTCGGGACCCCATCACTTCGGAGGCACGAAAGGGGCCAAGGTTTGTTAGAACTAAGCAACTCTAGATAGGGGGTAGCGATCCCTCCCCTACAGAATTTATTACACAGAATAAACTAGTTTGGCAGCAGAAAACAATACTCCAACCTCGTCTCGAGTCCCCAATCGAGTCCCCAATTAACCTATTTTGTTTTTGATTGAGAAAAATGGAGTGGCCTTCCATTGCTTGCCGGAATTTGTCCCGACCCTTCTTCAAGGAAGAGAACTAACTTGATTTAAACACTCATTCTTATGGGAATTCAGGCTGTCCTCGGATGACTTGAATATCCTATAGATAGATGGCATCACTGGAACCCTCGAATATGCCTCAGGAATATTCTAAGCTTATGGAAAGTCAACCACTCTTTAGCCGAATTCTGTCTGAATCAACTGATTTTTTCAAATATGTCAAGGAATAAATGACCATTGCGGATTCTTCATAACTGTAGAATATTTTTAAAAAAAGATGTTGGATTCTCTTCCAGGGAGCATGATGACTACCGCCATCGGCACTCTCGAGGTTAAAGCAAGTGTCGCCAGGCGGCGAAGTGTAGTGGGTGCTTTAAATGATCTCGTTGACTGTAGACAATCCCACCCGACAGTCGTCGGTGACTTCCGAGGCTGGGATATCAGCGAGACTTGATGTTTTGGCCGGTACGGCAACCAGAGCAGCCACTTTCATGAGCGTTTTGACACTGTGCCTCAGGGGTCCTTCAGCTCCCCGGTGTAGTACGTTATCCAAGAGCCTGACATGGGGGGACTGAGGAAAACATAAGAGGAAAATTGCCGAATGCCATCATTAAAAACCGGGCATCTGGGCGGACCCATTTAAAAACCGGTTTATAAACCCGTGTTTATAAACCTGTTTACAAACCAGCACTATAAACAGCGTCCTACAGCTCGAGTGTTAAGCTAGTAAGAATTAAGAGTGCTAGGCAGTCCCGAAGCTGAGCACTAAGCTGAAGTGTTGTAAACTAGCAAATAAACAAGTATTCAAGACTGTATTAGGGGTACCGGCTTCTAAAACAGACTTGGAGTCAATCGGCTAGCCGTAGGACTATCCCGGCAAGATGTGCTTAACTGGCGCAACAAGCTCGGATTCAATACGGACACTAGGCTATCAAGGGAAATAAATGAAGGAGATACAGTTACTATTACTGGCTATCAATATGGATTCAGCGGGCTCAATCTAGAAGGGATGCTCAGATCTTGTTGTCTTGAATTGCCCGGCAACCTTGGGACACCACTGTTCAGTTTAGGCCTTCACCAGGCATGACGAACAATGTGCCAAACAGGCTGAATGATCTGAATAACCAGAAAAGGATTCTTAAGGCTCACCCAGCATGACATCAATGATAAAGGATTACGAACGATTTTTTGCGAGCTGCCTTAATCATACCATGACTTCATATTCATCATCTCAAACCCATTTGTAACACAATTAAATTAAAGTACAGTCTAATTTGTCTTAACCCATACCCCTCGGTGGAAGGGTGGGGTTTCACAATGTATGGGTTTCGGCGGAGTTTTTAGAAAAAATTGAAAAAAAATTGAAAATATATATATATATTTCTAGCCTACGCGAGGGAAGTATTCAGTAATACTGTATGTGACCCACCACCGGGTCACACCTAGTACCGACTGCTCTCTCCTTGGTCCACAGCATGTGTTCTCAAACAACCACCACCATCATCTGGCGCAAGAACCGTGTCTCGTCGTAGAGTCGGGATGCTTCCTAACTACCTGCGGCGTGAGCCTTCCTGCCTCTGTTCAAGACGTAGTTCACTCGGTCCTCAACACATCATTGGAGTTCCTTTCCGCTCGGACTTCCGTTTATTCCGCCTTATTATCTTGTTGCTACACAGAGATGTACCTGCATTGGCTGAACCTAGGTATCCTGGATCTCATTTCACTCCACACGATTCCAAGTTCACAAATTCGCCCCAATGCAAACCATAGAAGCAGCCTGCTATCAGGAATACTAAATTCATGTGTGCCGTATTTGCAAGCACACATTCCGGATATCTTTGACACTCAATTATCCGCCATTGGCCTCTGATGCGCAAGAATCACAGTGGATATCAGTTTGAAAAGGGAAATTCACCTGATATCCTGCCTGCCAACATGTATGATACATCTAATTCCGACGCACTCAATTCAAGCGAGGAATAGCGAGTCGGCAACCACCGGCTCGGCGCCGGGAGCCCCAAGAAAGATGTGTATGAAGGAACGGTATGGCTACATACATATCTTCGTGTAATTACGAGCGAATTTACTAATGAGACAAAGGAAAACTCGAGGATGCGGGAGGGTGGGTCCCAGAAAAACGGATGAGCGTGAGGGTGCTGCTAAGGCGAGGAGCGTTGAGTTCTCTTGAGGACCCGGTCCTCTTTTATAGCGGAGAGACGCTGGCCAGGAGTGACTCAGGGCGGCTCCGTTCCCGTGTTTTGCGAACGGTGTGAGGGGCCGCTGGCCAGGAGTGACTCAGGGCAGCTCCATTCCCGTGTTTTGCGAACAGCGCCCGGCGCCGACGTCAGGAGGAGCGAGGGAAAAATATGAATCGTGTCGTAGCGGTATTAGACTACTGTAAAACAAGTTCTAAACTCGATTAAAATATAAGTCACCATCTCGGTGTTTGCTGCCCTCCGGAATACCTTCAAGTGCATCATTTCATTGAGGATGCTAACGATGCAGGGCGGGAACGGTGGAGTCGCGGATACGAAAGCTGGTGATGAAGCTCGAGTACGTCGACTCACTAATTTTGGTGCATCCTTTCATCGAAGGTTTCAAACGGTCTGTGCCTTCCGCCTCGGGTTCCCCGGCGCCCTCATCTCGTTCCTTTCTGTTTCCGCACTCCAGGTCCTCACATCCGACGTCTGAGTCGCCAAGTCAAGCGAAAACGACGTGCCGATGGCACTCACGCCCGTGGTCGAGGTGGCCGGCGCGTTCGCGCCCAAAGACCCACTGGAGATTCGGTCGCCGCAACTGTGGTATGACACATATACTATGTTAACGACTTGGCTGCCATAATTGCACAGGTAAAGGAAAAGGCATCCTGAATAACTCTGTATCTACTAACTGCACTACAGGAAATGGCTAATCCAACTACACGCAACAATTTACATTTTTTTGCAGAAGACACAGTCCTTCTCTTTCTCAAGCATGGCAGGCTAGCCGCTGGCTTGATGAACTTGAATCGGATTTGACAACACCCCCGACGCGGCGGGATGGAGCTATAAGGGCGGGATGGCGGCGTCACACATATGTCCATGTGACTCGATGGATGCGGACTGCGCCCACCTTACAAAAAAAAAAAAAGCAAAATTTTGCGTAGCCTCCTCTGAGCCCCACCCCGCGTCTGTCTCGACATTCTCGCGTGTCCTGCAACTACAGATAGTCGGACACAAACATCCAAGAGTATCCAAGGGGTCACAAGAAACCTGACATCAGTCCGCTGCACGTCCCGGACCCGCCACACTTTCCAGTCGTTAATTTCGAGTGCGCCATCCCACGCCACCACTCGCCGAAATTCCGAGTCAAGAAGATACCCGGACACGAGGGATATCGCTCACGGTGCGTTTTGTTTATGTTCTCGCGTTCGTCGGACCACGGTCCTCCCGTTCCGTCAGCACGCGCGCGCTCGTCTCGATCCACAGCTTTACTTCAGTTTGTTTTCAATTTCCAATGCAATACGAGGCTCTGCTGGACAGTATTTCGGTTGGATTTCCCGATACGGTGGACCAACTGTGGCAAGAGAAAGGTCGCGTTGGGAGGGATACAGAGACGGCTGCTCGTTACGAGTACTTATGTAATCGTTCTTTTAATCTGCTGGAGTGCAGATTTCGCGACCTCGGTTTTTATTAGTCTCCATCTATCGTTTAACACTCAATAGTGGCTGTGTTGAAGTCTTTTTTCTTTTTCCATCAGATTTTTAACTAATGAAAATAGTGGCTGTGTTTTCTGCTCACGTAATAGATTCCGTCTGGGGAGGGTTCGATTCCCGCTCGTTCCTCTTTATTTCTTCTCTTTTTCATTTTTCTTCCAATACTTATATTAGTACCAATTGGTTTTGCTTTGCACGTATATTCTGTGGTACTCTCTGTTTTAACCGTCATTCGAACCTGACCCAACCGTGGATTGGCAGAATATATTGTTTGCCTTCCAGGTCAAAACTATCAAATTTGGCCTGACGGGTCATGCGCACTCAATACCATGGTCAGTGCCAATCACTAAATTTAAAGGTGTTTCGATTTTTGTTTCCCTGATTGTCAGATTTAATTCAATGCCCCTGTCTGGTTAAAGATTTGTGGCAAGATCGCACGGGTTTTGATCGGGCTGATGGTATTTTTCGGTTGTGATATGCGCTTCCTACCTGGTCCAAATTTTTTCCCTCCACAATTCAACAAATTATCTGAGTTTACAATCCTATTATCTTGCCTGCTGCAGTATATCTGGGTCCCCAGAAAAATTTGTGGCAGGATCGGGGTTTTGATCGGGCTGATAGTTGTGACATGCGCTTCCTGCCTCAACACCTGGTCCAAATTTTTTTCCCTCCACAGTTTAACAAATTATCTGAGTCTAAAATCCTATTACCTTCCCTGCTGCAGTATGTCTGGGTCCCCAGAATTTATGGCAGGATCGCACGGGTTTTTGATCGCAATGATAGAGCACGTGACCGTGATGTGCCATCAAACCGTCAACATTTCTTCGTCTCTACCTCATCCGTCTGTTCAGAGAAGCAAAGCTGCCAACCATTATGCCAGAGAAAGGTGTGTTGCTCCTAACTGATGCTCACCATCAATACCTGAAGCATATGTACTGTTACCGCCAGAAGAGTGTTTGTTTCGACGGTGACCTACTTCAGGCAGCTCATTGGCTGAATCCATCTGACACAATGGCGGCTATTCGGTTCTGCTACTCATGCATCATTTTTTTTCTTCTTTTTTTTTTTTTCGTGCAACATATGCCAACTTTACGCAGGGGATGCAGATGCTGGCTGTCCCTACTGGTCCGACATGATTCCAAGGGACGTCATATGCGATCTCAGGGATAGCAGATCATGATGTCAGGAATCTGCAATCCTTCAGCTATATGAATCTTATGTATTGCGGTTTTTATCTTTTGTCTTTCAAGTTGCTGGAGTGAAAAAAGTGGGGACATAAGTACGAAGTCTGCCGCGCGTGCCGCGACGGCCCCCTCCCCCAAGTGGAGTGGTTCTTTTCCAGCCGAGTGCACTTGCTGCCGCCGAGAAGCAGATAGCCGGTGAGTCTATAGCCCAGTTCGATGCTATCTGCATACTGACTTTTCGGAAGGTGAATCGAGATCCGATGCACGCACCACGACCACGAAATTGAAATCGAAGCGAGCCGCTAAACCCCTCGAACAGGGAAAGGCCGAAATTCTCACTGAAACCACGTGCTACATCGCGGCGTTCAATCGCATCTACAAGAACTCACCCGTCGAGACCTACCTCGACTGCATCTCTGCAGAACGATGCTTCCCTTTCTCTCTTTGCGCTGCTTGTAGCAACATCACACTCGCATTTCCTGACCCGATCGACTAGTTGATTCTTTCTTTCGGTGCGGTGAGGAACGTTGGGACAGTAATCCAGACAAATCTGCTGTTGAAAACGTTCGACAAAAACAGCGGCCATTCGGAAACCACTCGATTTGTTCTGGGTCAAATCTCTTAGAAATCGGCGACAGACCTCCTTGAAGGACCCTCAATCATCTTAGCATCTGACAAAATTTGCGGAATATCCGACAAGGACGGAATGTGGCGGTGTTGTTTATTCGGGCCCTCGATTTGTTCTTGTTCAAATTTCCTAGAAATTGGAGACAGACCTCCTTGAAGGACCCTCATTCGTCCTAGCATCCGACGAAATTTGCAGAATATGCGACAAGGGCGGAATGCGGATACGCGTGTTGGTGTTCCACTCAAATCACCCACAGAGCGGGGTGTCTCATCACAGCTCGAGAATTGTACTAGTCTTAATGGAGTCGAAGATGTGCCGGTATCGCTGTCTGCGCCTCCCATTGTTGACTCAAATATTTTCCCCACTGTACCGGATGGTTCAGGCCCCCGTGCAAAATCACTGAACACGGTGTTGGACTATAATCAGGATGTCGGTGACAAAGAAATGAAATCCCCAAGTATGCACCAATGCGAGGAACCCCCAGTTCCTAGGATCCCGAATTACACGTCGCCAGAAAGACCAAAACCTCCAATACAACAACTGCTGAACCATCTTCGGGTTCTGGAAGTATCCTTGGAGGCGGGGGATAATCGGAAGGTAACAAAACAGACGTCGGGGTTTTCTAGAGATGGGGGTATATCGCGGCTCTTTGCAGATTCGACAGAAGTCCAGGCTGGAGCATCTACGTTGTTGGGTGGATGACACGATCGCCTATACCGCGAAACCGCAATAATTTCAGCAGCTTTTGTTCCTCCGTCTTGGGGGGACCGACGGTGCCGCCGTGCTTAATTACATCACTCTTCCCAACCTTCGCGGCTTGGATCTTCCGGACTACATTGATTGGGGGACGTAGTTCTTGCATTCCCATCGCGTTTCCGCTGCCCCCTTGATTCTCTCTCCATTCACATCCAGCACTACGGCGATGACGGGGATGAGCTCCCCAGGATCTTTCCGGCCATTTCGTCTGTTTCAACCATGAAAATGATATGCTGGCCCCGGGCTGTTACCGTGCTACTAGGTAAGTTCTTCAGGACTGAGCCACCTCGCTCTCTCGCTGTCCAACTCTCCAGCTTTCCCCGTGCTCGGTAGCGACTGGGTCTCCAAGTCCCAGCATTTGGCAAACGACTTTTTCCGTCGGAGAAACCAACGGAACAGCGTCCGGCCGTCTATTACAACAGTACATGGTGGACGTGCATCAGCACATCCGATTCCGCCTTCCACCTTTCGAATCTATAATATCCGAACATCACATGCAGCCGTTTCTGAAGCTTCTCAATGAAGTATAGCCAAAGTTCGTGCCATAACCCATGATCCATACATATTGGGCTCCACCAGGGTGGTTACCACTTGAAAGGCTATAACTCTCTAACACTCCATAATCCATACTCTTTGGGGAGGAAAAACCCATACTTTTGCCATTTGTAATCCTTCGCTGTTTGAGGATAAACTGTATATAAACCAATGGTAGAACCCATTGTGAATAGTTTAGGGCCTCATGAATGTCATTTCGACCGGAACTGTCCCATCAGTTGAGCTCCCGAAATGGTCTCTGTGTTGATAAACTACAGAAAAATTCATAAAATGAGTTCAAGCCATGGAAGCATCGCTGTTTCAAGCTTATAATGCAGATTTCATGGATTATCGTGGCTCATCAGAGGTTCTCTCCAATTATTAGCTTAAGCCATAATCTTTAATAACCCATACTTTAGCCCGTGACCGAGGGTATGGGGTGGAGAATTGACCATTTGGGTGGAGCAGTGGAGCGAGTGACATCATTCCGGAAACGCAAGTGATTATATTGCCCCAGGTCACGCGTTTCAAAATGCAAGCCATCGCAATGGACTTTTATTGCCCCGGGTCACACGTTTCAAAATGCAAGCCGTCGCAAAGGTCTTCTATTGCCCCGGGTCACGTGTTTCAAAATGACAGCCGTAGTTTTTATTGGGGATGGAGAGGTCAGCGGTGGACTGATCCGCAAACCAGGGCAACGGAGATGTGCGAGAATGACCCCGTGCCCTACTCTACCGATTTGCCATCACCCTCGGAATGGCGGGGTTCCCGGCTTTGGAGCTATTTGACCTCAATTCAACCTAATTTACAGCCTCGTTTCGATCCCTCCCAGCACCCCGGTTAATTAGCCGCTAATTAACCGGGTTAATTTGCACATGTAATTTTTGAGAAGCCTATTCCCCGCCACATTGGAACTACAGTGCCAGACAATCAAAGTCAACAAATTCGCTAGCAGGCCAAATACTATTTTCTGAGCTTGGCTGAATTCAGAATTAGATTCAGCACCCCAGAATATGTTTAAAACTGATTTTTCCTGAATTTCTCCACGAGAAAATGGGTTTGGCCAAAAATTTTGGCCAGTTGAAAAAAATTGTGTGTACCTCTTTGAGGTCGAGTGTCCTGGCTCGGTTTACGTAGGTGTACAAGTACCTTTGAGCACTTCTGTTAAGTAGCTCAAGTACTCAGGCGGAGTACCCAAACGGCAGAATTCATTCTCATATAGAGTACCCTAGGCACTCAACGCAAGTACCTCGAAGTCCTTAGCCTGAGTACACCAAAGTACTCCATCTAAGTGTGAGGTACTCCTTCTGAGTGCTTCAAAGTACTACTTCTGAGTACTTCAGGGTACTCAATGGGAGCACTTAGGTACTGTTATACAGTACTCCTTGCAGGCATCCGAATACCCAATAAATCATATATTAATAGGATACCAAAACACATGTCTACATACATACGCCGTGCCCACCGCCGTATTCTTCGCACCTGCAACCCAAGTCAGATAAAATACAGAGATAGCGGCTCAACTTACCTCTGGGTTGATCGGATGACTGGTGGTCCGGGAGAGGCTTCTCGTCGTGCGCGTTCACCCGGAGTAGTAGAGCAGCCGACCCTGATCCGTCGTCGAGCCAAAAGACAGGGAGAATGGGCCAGGCAGGAAGTCCAGTTGCGCCAAAATCCTAGTCGCCGACCGCGTAACTGTCGAACCAACCGGGGATATCCGGGAATCACGGCATACCTGCAAGTCGTGCACTCCGAGCGAGGTCGTACGCCGCCGCCGATCGCCAATCCCAAGGATGCACCGCGCATCAGTACCCCGGACGGTACTTTGGGTCCCATGGGTGTCCTGGAGTCCCAGCGGCCAGGCTTCGGTGTCCCACATCGAGCGGATGCCCCCAAGCGCCAAGGATCCCCCGCCAGAACGTGGCCACACGGATCCCCAGGCCGAATGTGTCCACCAAAGCCAAGGAATTCCCGTTACACGCGTCAAACGCTCCCGGACAAGCGCGGCGGCCTCCAAATTCGCCAAGGGAAATTCCAGAATTGCCAAGCCGAACCAAGCCGGGGATAATCGGAGATCACGGAGCCACGAGCCCGATGGTCCGTGCGCACCAAAAGTGCCAGCGCATCCAAGTGCCAAGATCGCCCGCCGTCGTGCGTACCTGGAAAGTCCAGGGAGCCCGAAACATGTCCAATGGGATATGGCCTAGGTCACAACGCTTGAGGGAAGGTATTGCAGTGCTTGAATTGCTTGAAGGGATTGAAGCGCGACAATTTGGAAGAAGGGAGGAGCGGGGCGAAGCGGGTCATGGAGGGAAGAGACAAGAGGCTTGCAACCTCACAGTCGACCCGTGCTCTGACGTCCAACGCATTTTTCGTGCCGTTCTTCTCCAGATTTTACCCATGGTTTCCCGGAGGTTGAATGAAAGGGAGAGGAGTTTGATTCTTCCGGGGAACGTTTACGTGTGGGAGGAGCGCCGTGAATCCGATGGCGAGAGCAGCGACAACGCCCCTGATAACTAACATGCTGACTTTCCATAGGATCCATTTGTTCGTTGGACTGATGGTACGGCGGCCGGTCCCCACCCTGGCGGTCTCTGATGCTTACAGGTATGAGCTGGGGAAGGGGCCAAACGATCAAAGTAAATACTCATTCAACCCGCTCAGCAAGTGTACTCATGAAAGGCTCCACGCAGAGCTTCGTGCTATACAAGCAACAACAAAGTCTGAGGTTGGTTGGACTGACCTGATTTCCGCTCCGATCCAATACAGCACAAATAGGCCGCTGATTAAAAAAACCCAAACCATGACTGTCAAAACAGCGGGACCGAAAAGATGGCATCTCGGTATGCCTCCAACAATCATGTGACTACGAAAAGAAATCTCTTGGCTTCACAGTGGCCTATTTTACCGATGAGTCTCTCAAGGAGCGCCGACAGGTCCCTTTCGATTTGCCATGTGAGCATATAGATCCCTCCACCGATGAGTGGAAAAACCCATCGGTTTTTCTAGCCTTCTTGCCGCTTAACCTGAGGCCTGGATTTCCAGGTGCTGGATGCAGTCGCGGACTTGACTCAAATCACGGACGCATAACCCTCCTTCCGCTGGAATACCTGCAAGGATTGCCACCCCATAATCGCCACCCTTTGGATGAACGCGCGCTAAGAAGACTTGGGGGCCCAAAAGCAGATCGAACTTCAGGCGGCGTTCACGGTCCGTAGACTGCGTTCCGACCCCATGTAGACAGAGGGTCCGTCTACACCCGTAGCCAAAGGGTAGACGGACCCCTGCGTCTACGCAATGTAGACGCAGTTGTTCTACATATGTCTACATCGGTCCACATCGGTCTACGTTCGTCCACTCACGTAGACCGACTGAGTGGACGAACGTAGACCGATGTGGACCGATGTAGACAGATGTAGACGCATGTACAAATTTGGGGGGCAGATGAATTGGATGCGGAATGAGGGCGTGGTTGGATAGAAATGTGTCATTTTTTTCGACAGTTGATTGAGTTGATGGTTGTGGATGCTTGGCAACGGTTGTTCACCGGGCCGAGCTTAGTTACCGTGTCGGGATGGCGTGTCGCCCCCGCTGAATCTCTTCCAATTTGCGGGGCGCTTTACAGATTGATAGGACTCTCCGTAATCTTCGCGCTGCGTCGCTCCACCGAACATTCAGCGTCGCGAGCACGACTGCATATCCCTTCCTCCCCTTTCCCGCTCCCGTCTCGGTTCACCTGCCGTTCTTTGGCCTTTTTTTCCGCATCTTTGTCCGTGTATGTTCCAGTGATCGATGGCCTCATTTCGCGTTCTCTCTGAATTGTTTATTGCGTGTCCTCTTCATTCATTTCCTCCCGGATTCTTGTCCTGTGAAATCTTCCCTCGTCAGTGTTGGCACGACCGAGTCAAGTGCCAAAGGTGGAAAAATCTGTCATTCCGAGTTGGAATGGCGGGCCCCGTAAACCATCTGACGTTTGTTCTTTATTACTCTTCCTTGTGCCTCGAGAAGCACAGGAAAAGAAATAACGCCCTATAAGGGGAAGTCTGTTCACGTCTCTTGGACCCACAAAGTAACCATCTGCCAAAAGTCATTCTCAGTCCCAAAAATACATTAAACAGCCTGAGCGTACCGCGTCGAACACCTTCCAAGTACAGTTTCCCACCAATGTTAAGGCGGTTATACGCCAGAAGTACAGCTGGACGGCGGGAATTATTTGACGTGCAATTGGGCTTTACCCCTCCCTCCCACGAGTCCTCCCATGGGGTCTCCGGCGCGCGACTTGCTCAATCCGCGCAAATTTCAATGCCATAACCCAGTCGTGACACGTCTTTTATGCGTAACACTAACCACAACGGCTAACTGGGCAAGGTGTATCCTTTCTGACTTTCAAGAACCAGATAATTCAAAGGTGGTACAAGAACAATGGCAGCGAAGATGTTATTTGAAAGGTGCATGTCCGACTCCTCAAAGAAGAATCAAGGCGCACTTGAAGTTTGATACTAGGTTTTTCAGATCATCTGGAACATTGAAGGCATCGGTTCCAACCACCGGAATGTTTACACTCCCGCCGGGGTTCGTGCAGTCCTCTCTAACAGTGATGATGGTTAAAACGGAGGAATCGAAGAACATAAATTCACATACTCGTAAAGTGTACAATCAAGCGCTTCCAATGCGTTCACTATTGCGATGCTTCTCACCACGTCATTGTAGTCGTCGACGCCATTGTTGAACGTTGTGCATCCTAGGACGTCGAATTGGAACTCGGCACATGGAGGTTGAAGATCCGCCCCCGGCATGCTTTCAGGGTCCCGGTGGTCTGTAACAGGAGCTTCAGCAGGCCCATGGTAGTGAGCCTCACACGGGTACTCACGGGAAGCACCTGGGCGGTGGAGGCACCCGTCATCAGAAAAGCAGCGGCAATTGCGATAAAGGAGGTGGACAGCATATTTTAAGTTTCCTTGAAAATGGAGGGATGGAGCGTTGTAGTGGCACTGGCTGATCTTAACGGATGTCGCACAAGTCTTTATACGGTGCCAAGGGCTACATTTCGCTTCGCAATTTGAACCTGTGTGCAACGATACGGGGCCGAATTATGCGGCGATAGTACGAGCGAGTTGGTCCCATCTGTCAATGTTCTATCCCACTGTTCGCTTCAGAGGTAGCTCAGAGGCGTCGACATGCCATATCTTCCCCATTTAGGCCTTTCCGAGATTGACGGAACTCATCTACTACGCACTTGTCCTATCCTGCTGTTCGCTTCAGAGGTAGCTCAGAGGCGTCGATACGTCATATCTTACCCATTTGGCCATTCCGAGCTTGACGGAGTTCTACTCATCTACTGTACTACACACTCGTCCTATCCCGCTGTTCGCTTCAGAGGTAGCTCAGAGGCGTTGACACGCCACATCTTACCCATTTAAGCCATTCCGAGATTTACGGACTTCTACTCATCTACCACGCACTCGTCGTATCCCGCTGTTCGCTTCAGAGCTCAGAGGCGTCGACACGCCATATCTTGCCCATTTAGGCCATTCCGAGATCGACGGAGTTCTACTCATCTACTACGCGCTCCGTGTCTGTCCCACAAGCAATTTGATCGAATTTAGAATGGTTTCACTGTAGTCTAATTTCGTACGGTATGAATACTATCCCCGTCCCTTCATTCTCCTCCTCCTGATGTCGGCGTTGGGCGTCGTTGGGGACTCGGGGACTCGGGGAGCGCAGGCCAGACATGTTCGACCTCGGGCCGGTCACTGAGTGGGGCGTTTCAATCGCTCTTCCTCCCTCGACGTATAACTGCCCCCTTCGATCTGCTAGTTATGCGGTGATACCAGACGTAGGTAGACAATCGCACCGAGTGCGAATGAGATCAAGATCAATCTAAGATTCCAACGTAACTGAGATTCATACCCTTCGGGGCGTGAAGATCGGGGGAGACGGGGGATGTGTTAACGAAGCCACTCTCAGACTCAGAGGAGGAGCTCCGACTTTGATGGGATCTAATTAGACCAATGGAACTATTACTCCTCAGACTCACACTTGTCGGTTAACTTGTAAGGTAGGGGACAGACATTTGCGGTTACCCCACGTGCTGTGACGGTAACACTTCCTTTTTGGGATGGACTACGCCGCGACCACAATTTGCACCACTTTTCGGTAGGTTGTCGAAAATCCGTCTCCATAGATTTGTGTGTATATAACTTGAGTACATCCCTGATTTTTTGCGAGTATTTTAGTGCAAATTTGAAGGACGAGTTCCAATTTTTCTATTTACAAACTACAAACCAGCATTTGCATTCCCTCCCCACCCAATTCCAGCCGCTTCCAGGTCTTTTAAAAAATCAGGGGGCAGAACCCGATGCCCCTTGTACTTTCTGGCTGCCCAGGCAGCCTGTGCGCCATCAAGTCCATGGCGATATGCATCGGCAAAGCGGTGAGCACGTTGGACAAATCGGCGCATGGATTCAAGCGGAACCTGCTCGAGCGCGTCGAGCGTGTTCCGCTCGAGGGCATCCTCCCGCGATGACTCGGGGTTTAACCGATAGATCCGCTTCGCGTAGCCCCAGACCATCTCGATGGGATTAAGTTCACAGTGGAACTTCGGCAGAAACAGAACGGTACACTTGTGTTCGGCACAAGTATCTTCGAGGCAGGACTTGACTGCTGCAAAGTCCGGCTGGTTGAATAGCATACGTCGCATGCAACAAGATGTTGAATGTGGGTCAGCACATTTGAAACTCTTACATTTGGCGTTCTTCTTTTGAGGACATCGGCGGAGATATTGCCGAGATCACCCCTTTCCCGTCGTTCTTCAAGCAGCAACTCCATGCCCTTGAATTTCCCTGCATGCTTGGAGGCATTAGCAGGGAAGTACAGCTCCTGTACCATCCCATCAGCAAAAGACGCGCCCGTCATCTGGATATTCTCCTTCAACAGCGTGCCGTGGACATCATACATCAGCGTGCCATCGGTGTTCCGCTTGTTGACGGGCACAAGGAAGTTGGGGTCCGGATTCTTGTTCTTCTTCCCACCCTGCCGAGTTCCAGAGATGGATTTTGGCATGGCTCTGGCTGAAAGCGCGCCCGCGCTCCGTTTGCGATGAGTTGTCGCGTTGTCGTAGACAAACACGTGATCGTACTCCGGCCATCTCTCGTTGACAGTGGTGCAAGCGGCAATTGCCTGCTCCTCTATGTCTGCCGATGAGAAGTAGCCGTCACGATTCTTCCCAGGCCGCATGGAACGCTGCGCGATGGGGTGGCCATCTCGAGTACGAAGCCATCCAAAATCAGCAGAAAAGTAGTCGGCAACCATGTAAGATGCGCCATCACCCTTCCGGTATGGGGTCGCGTCGGCATCCTTGTGGTACCAGGATTTTCGGCGGCGATCGTGCGCATAGAAAACACTTTCGTCGTGATACCAAATCACGGTCCGTCGGACTCCAGCAGGAAGGGAGGGTGTGATGACGGAGCCGTCCGCTTCGAAGACACAGGAACGATCCTGAAAACCCTTGAGAGCGGGGAGGTAGACTTCTTCTCGATAATATACGACGTCGTCGCGTTCATGGCCGTCGGAAAATTGACCCTTCTTCTCAGATTTAAATCTGAAAGGAAATTATTTGAGGAAGCGAGCTCAGACACGGCACCAGCACTCACCGATAGCCGAGTTCGTGGAGATATCTGCGAGCTGTACGAACACTAATCTTTCTGTCGAGGCCATGCTTCTCCATGACATCCTCCCGCGACAGATAATCGACAAGCTTGTCTGCGGTGATAAACTTTCCGAGTTCTTGCAGATGTTCACGGACATCATTCGCTAAATCTTCGTCGGCTAGCATTGACTGTTTCCATGTTCCATACGGATTGATAGGCAGCACTTTCCGAGAGGCAATGTACTCCCGGCTAAGGTTGGCAAAGCGACGAGCACAGTAAACATCGCGGCCGGCGCCAATGGCAGCTTGGCGGGCAGAAAGACCCCATTTTCCGTAGGTTGCTGAGTTCGGATGGGTATATTGGGCTAGATGGCTGCGGATTCCTTCCATTCGGACACGAACCCAGGGACTCAAGTCTGGCGGTATGTAGCCTCCACCCTTACCACGACTGGGACCTCGGAGCACGAGCTCGATGTCCGTCAAGGCAGCTTTCGCCGAAGTGATATCAGGGGCAACAGCGAGAAATTGCTTGGTCCCAAGTGCGGCCATTTTTTCGAGGAAGGTTTTCGGCGGTGCTGGACGAGGATATCCATCACCACCAAAATCACCAGCTTCCGGGGCACAGAGCTCGTCAAGCTCTGGAGGAATAATCTCACTGTTCAGATCGTTGTCGTCATCAGAGTCGGCTAGCATGGAAGGCGCGCGCGGAGTTGGAAATGTGTGGACTGAAGCGTGGTCGTCATCTTGATGAGGTGTGTGTTGAGAATTGTTCAAATGAAGTCTGCCCTTGAGTCCGAAGGCAAAAGGTGCGGCCGTCGGAGGCTCTGGCACAGATCCTTGATGGAATTTGTGGACGCGTTTTGACAGGACTCAACGCGATTGCGGCGATGCGTTTGATGGCCTTCTTCGGGGACAACTTCCCGTTGAAATGGCTGAGCCGCTCCCGTACCAGCTTCTTGGGGGGGGCATGAGCAAGAGACAAAGGACACTGGCATTGGAAATTTTTCGAGGCACACCAGTCAAAGAAACTTTGCAACAGGTGCGCCAGAACTCGCGCATCGAGGCAAACTGGCTGCTAATTTTAGAAAATTTGGAACTCCTCCTTCAAATTTGCCCTAAAATACTCGCAAAAAATCAGGGATGTACTCAAGTTATATACACACAAATCTATGGAGACGGATTTTCGACAACCTACTGAAAAGTGGTGTAAATTGTGGTCGCGGCGTAGTCCATCCCAAAAAGGAAGTGTTACCGTCACAGCACGTGGGGTAACCGCAAATGTCTGTCCCCTACCTTATGAGTAGCGCCGCTGTGGCGAGTAGAGCGAAACGCACCACTGTGGTGCGAGTCGGCGGCGCTGTCCGTTTTGGTTAAGTCGGTAAGCGCTTGGCGCTGCCTCGTGATCCGCAAGTGATGACACGTAATTTATTCTCCCACGTTCCGCATCGGGAAGACGCGTTTGACGCAACTTCCTCAAATGTGAGTCCCAAAAGAGTCCTGGCTCTCTTCCAAAAAGTTGAAGGTGTTCAAGCAAGCTGAAGTAAGGAGCGCTGGCCCGTAAAAGAGGGAAGAGACACACTTCCTGATTGAAGAGCGCTCTTCCTGGGGTAGTGCTGGCCAAAAATACGATACGGAAAAATAATTTTTGAATATATTCAAATATATACAGATAAGATACAGCCCCTGGACGTCTCTCTGAATATGAATACGAATACGATACGATATGAATAAAATATGATACGGGGCCGCGCGTATTCAGATATATTTGGATACGGTGACCAACGTCAAGTCCGGATTGGGCCATCTTTCCGGGGCTCGCGTAGGCGGATCAAGCGGCTGTATAGCAGCGGACTCCGAATCGCATCAAACGTGATCGACCGCTTTTCTGTGGACAGCATCAGATGGCCCCGACCTCGGTAGAAGAAGATTTTGAAAAATTGCTCGCTGCAATCAACGCTCTCCCCGCTTCTTGTCTGACTGGCCGACGCGATGGTCCCCTAGCACAGTATCTCACACCGGGCTTGACCAAGGACGATAATCCCAGGGCTGTTTGTCCTTGCCATTCCGACGGCCAGTACGCTGGGTACAGCTGCCAGACTGTCCAATGATAAAGAGACTCGATTGCAACACACCGTACAGCCCTACACAATTTGTGCCTCTGATTTACTTCCTGGGCGAGCGGTATTGGAGCTGTTCGACAGTGTCGGCGAGACCGGGAGTTTGAGGGACAGATCAAGGTCCAACCGGGGACAAATCGAGGTTGAATTGGTTTTCATCCATTTGTGGACCTACACGACGCAAGGTCAAAGCATCTACGCGCGAGCTCGACGCGGTGTAGAAAGAGAAGTGTATGACGGGTGACATTCAATGTGACATACAGAGTTGAAACCCGGATGCGAAAAAGACCCCGATGCGAAAATTCTGTGATTATGAGCCCAGTTTTGGTCATGTTGACCCGGTCTTTTTCTGTAGGACTCTTATGGAGAGTATCAACAAACCTACTCGCTCAAAAGCGCCCACTCAGGTCGTTGGCCAGCAGAAAGAATTGAATCCCTGCCAAAAACGGAAACTTGTGGCTGTGCTCAAGTAGCGAGCGGAGAAGTCTTCCTATGATTGTGTAAAGCATTTGCCAGAGCCAATATTGCACATGGGGGAACTTTACTGATGGCTCTATCTCCTCTGACCAGCATCTGGTGGTAGGGATGCAGTCAGCATGATCAGCGATCTGATTTTTTCGCATCAGGGTCCCACGCTGAAATGGCCTGGAAAAGCAATGGGCTCCTACCTCACGACGACAGCCCTGAAAATTCCCAAAATATTTGGACATACACTACATGATGGTAATTTTGTATACACCAACTTTTCAGGGACAGAGTCTGTTATGCCATCGGGAAAAACGGTCGAGCTTTAAATTTTTCGCATCTGGGTTTCAACTCTGTACATCCAAAAGTGGAAGACGATCAATGCAGTCCGGGCCGTGCTTGCGTTCTCAATTTGGTCGGTTGGTTCGGAGAAGTGGCCGAATCCGTTTATTCGACGAGGGAATAATCTAGAGAGGGGGTAGGGACCCCCTCTTCAGATTATAATTAATTAAGCTCTATACGAGGGTCCGAACACAGATCCTTCGGCTTCTCGGCAAAATGACTGAAAAATATTCCAGGGAATTTTCTAATGCTTATGGGAAGTCACCCAATATTGAGGTAACAGGAGTACGGTTTTTTTTTTTTTTTTTCTTCTTTTTTTCTTTTTTTTTTGGAATCAGCTTTATTTTCCGTTTGTCGCGTACGATATGGTAGGGACCCCTCTGCACGTATGTAGGTATAATGTGTGTGAAGACTATTCGGTAAGATGTAAATTCGGCAGCACTAAGGGAGCGTCCGGAGGACATTCCCATAGCGGGGTTTCCCGCAAATGGTCGGCCTACTAGTGTAAGCAAAAATAAGAAAAGAAAAGGAATAATAAAAAGAAGGAGAGTATATAAGAGGAGACATGAAGTCGTCCTGACAAGTCTTTGACTCACTCACCATCATCCTGGGAAGCGCCACTGCGCTTCGGGTGCCCCACCCTATTAGGCGACAGCGCTGAACTGCGATTCCTGATGACCAATAACCGCTGTTACAAAGCGGTTGTAACCAAGTGATGCGCACCATAGAAGACACGCCTGGCCGACGCTTACATGGTCTTGCGGATTGTTCAGTCTCTCCATTCCCATTTTTTTTGTTGGGTGGCCCATACAGTATGCTAGGTCAGTGAGGACATAAAGCAAAATTTCAAGAACACGCCATTGAAGCGTCCGTCATTGAGGCAAACGGATAGCTCATAAAAAATTTTGAGGGATCCCAACGACAGGGCAAATCTTGAGCTTGGGCTTGAATGGAAACCAAAGTTGTGCCTTGAGCTTGAAGTGAAGCTTGGAGCGAGAAAACTTGCTTGAGGAGAAGAAAATTTCAAGACAGGAGACGAAGACTTGATGATACCGCGAACTGGACAATCATATTTGAGGTAAACGCCGGTACAAGGCCGCGGTGATCAGAGTTTGGGCGGCCATGTTGAGGCGCGTGAATTCCGATGAAAGAACACTTGGAATTGCGGCACGGGCGGTAGTAAACCCGCAGACAAGGGGAAGAAAGAGCAGACTAGTCCGGCGGGGATGCAGGCACCAACGTTTGAGGTGGTCACGGCATGTTACGGCGAGCCAGCTCGCCGTCACTGCTGTGTCGGAGGCTGCGGCGTGCGTCGTGTGGGAGCAGTCCGGGTCACCTATGTGCGCTCCCAAACCCACCATCTCCTCTTATTCGAACTCTTATCATTGGCGAGGGAGCCGTGGACAGTGGATGGTGGAATTTCGGGACATTGAAGTAGGTATGGTATGTTTCTTTTGGTGCATATGAGCTTCAGATTACTGAACGTTCATGCTACAATTTTGTTTGAAGGGATTCGACCATGAAATAACTCAAATGGGGCTCGGCGCTTTTTTAGAGCACCACTGTGCAATGAAAAAATAACCGACCTTGAATGCTGTGTCAGGGAGCTCATCAAGACTCGGCAAAGCCTGGTCTGCCCGGGCCTGCTGCTCCGAGTCCGCTCGGCCCCGGGGGTATGGGACGAAAGGACATTAATAATTAGTATTAATAGTGAATTAAGGGTAATCAAAGATCGTGATAGAGGGGCGAGGGGAAAGGGAGCAGTGGGTGTCGGACGCGACGGCAATGGCCCTCAAACCAAACAAGAGAGTGGTTGGCGACGGCCCCCAAACCGAACCAAAAATTCACGTGAACATTCATGGCAAACAAAATTTGTGTGATTAGGCAACTGTCAACTAACACGTGAGTGCTTCTAAGTTATGTATGATAATCCACCTCTACACGCCTAGACGATCGAAAGCCGGGAACCAGGTGTCAGATCATGCGCTGGTTTCCAGCCGTCAACGGCTGGAAACCATGCGCTAAGTAGATCACTGCTGAAATGATTGCATCCACTGGATTTCAGTGGTGCGCCCGCAGGGGCGGGTTACGGCCAAAGGAGGCAATATTTTAAAAAAATGCCAGCAATAAGATTCGAACACACGCCAAGAAAGTGCTGAGAATCAACCAGAGACCGACCTTCCAGTTGAGCCGAACTACATGTACCATGTATTTCCGGCCAACTCGAGTTGGACTTTCGTCTTGAGAGGCCGATTCCGCGACCAGTCTAACTTAACGGGCTTGCGGGTCGAGGTCGCCTTCGATTTCGCTGAGCACCTCAACTGTTGTAGCGTCTGTCTATGAGAGACTAGCCCACCCGTAAGCTCTCCTCTGGAATAGAGCACGTCAATTCGTCGTTCACACCGTCAATGGGGATCTTGAATACCAAATGGGCTGTGCGTCCTCCTCGAAGGAGTAATGTTGCGATGTCGGAAGAAGCTACGTAGAGAACTATTCAATATTGTCCCCGGAAGTGATGGGCGAGGGGATTATAGACAAACGTTTTGCCTGTCCCACCGGCCCCACTGAGGAAGAACACTTTCCCGAGTTGCTGTTCTACGGATTCGATGACTTTGTTGAACGCGGACTACCGTTCGGGATTCACCGCTCGAAGTTCTCGGTTGCGCGTGCTCGCTCCTTTGCAATCCAACTGCTCTGCCACCCGAGGATTCTCGACAGCCGCAGTCCAATCCAGCTGCGGGGTACGCATCTCAAAATCTGCGAGAGAGCGCCCGGCGTCTTGAAGGATTTTGTTGAGCAAAAACAGGCCATAGTCGTAGACGTCGGAATCAGTTAGTCTCTCATAGACAGACGCTACAACAATATTAGTGCTCGTACCTCGCATGTTGTAGTCTGTTGATAAGGTCGATCGAGCGATCGGTGGCCTGCTTATTACAAATCACAACCGGAATTTGGATGCTGGTATGCATTCCAGAGCGTGTTTTTCACAAATTTGAAGTTCCAGTAGCATTTACTAGCATAAATTGAATAACTTCTCCCCTCAACTCGCGGCGGCAGAGTTGAAGAATCAGAAATTTGAACTTTGATGGTTCAGCGGATGACCAATCCTGACATAATCTGCCTCTTTTATTCCGCAAAAATGGACCTCAAAAAGTAAAATTCGAAGAGCTAGTATGGAACAGAGATGGGTTTCCATCCGCTTTCTATCTGGAAGTTTGAAGAATGGGGATCTTGGAAGTGTTAAATAGGCATGACAAGAATTCAAACTCCGATGATTTGTAATAACGCGGCCACCTATACACGGTGGCGCGGTTAACAACAGACTAGGAATCAGTCAGGCTTTGCAACTACATGCCTGATGGCGCAGTTGGTTATGTCTCGCCGCTTGTGCTGTATCCCCGATGCTCATAGATTCGACCCTGGCCCCAAACTTGTTTTTTTTTTTTCAAGTTTTCAAGATTGGGTCCAGATATAACACATGAGCCGCATTCTTTCTCTCCCTCTCCGTCGTTTCGATCTACATCCTAGAATTTACTTGTAATGCTCAATGAATCAAGTCCCTAACAGGCTTCAAAATGGGTGGTAATCGGGGTAAAAAGTCACATTTTTCGCTCCAGGAGATAGGGACATAGGCTCAAGTACCCCGTCTATAAGTTCCGTCCAGTGCATAACAGCCAAGCTGCTGCGCCGTGTCGGCAAAAACTTGTTCATCGCGCCCTGACTCTGTTTTTAAGCACTCTCATCCGCTACTGGCACCCGCGTGGACCCGGAGAGTGAGGAACCGTCGGTCCTCCAGGATCGCGCATCATGTACGGTGGATACGGTGCTAGATACGGCGCCATGAAAGTTGCGGGCAGGAGATGTGGCGGCGGATAGTGGCAGGCGGGATAAAACCGAGGGTGGTACGCTGGTTCCCCAGGTCCCCAATAAAATGCTGGAGTATATCCGACCGGAATCGGTTCCACCAGAGGTGCAGCTGGTGCCTGTGATGAACCAGAATGGCCCTCCTGAGAAGGGTCGTCGCTGTTCACCATCCGATTGCCTGTCAAAAATCACGGATATCAGATACTACATACTACATAGGCAGCGACTGGATGCTCTGTCACATACCTCTTCCATCGCGCTTCTTGTAAGGACCTCGTTTCGCACCCTTCTTCCGCTCCTTGCGTTGTGAGTCCATGCATTCTTCGGGAACTTTATATTTGACGCATCGGAGACAAGGTCTGGCTTCATCGCACTTCTTGCACGCTTTCTGGCAGTTCGTGCAGGCGTTCTTGACTTGCCTCCGCTTCGAGCGGACAGATTGGGAGGAAAGACCTGGAGCAAATGGATACATGTGCATTGTACTGTTGACAGGATCGTCGCCGTCGTTGGCACTCTTTTCAAGAGTCGACATCCTCAGAATGTGAGAAGTAGATTGGGGGATTGGGAAGTTGGTGATAATGATAATTCTCGCCCTCCACCTGAGTCCAAAGTCTTGACGAAGGACGGGACTGGCTTGGAGGCGTGGTGTCAGCGCGCTGGGATGGAGGGATGAAGTGGCGTGGGAATGTTTGCTGAGTGATATGCTTAGCGCTAATACTCTTCTTCCAATGTCGGATACAAGTCGGCAGTCTACTCCCCGGGGCCAATTTAGGACAGCAAATCATCTGTATTTTGAGCCTTGCTTGCGGGGAGTACAGTGCAATAATTTGAAGCCTTGGGCGCTTAAAACCGGGAACAAGTGTTTCCTTGCCGCCAACAATACTAGACTCGCTACCAGTCCCTACGTTGAGTAGCAAGACATATGAGGGCAGTACAACTTATTTTAGAGGAAACGGACCAAAATTGAAGGAGATAGAAAAAAATTGGCGGAAGGGTTACTCGAACGTAAGCAACCCTTTCGCCACTCTTTTTTTTCTTCCTCGATTTTCATCCGGTTGTCTCGATTCTTTTTGCATATTACTCAGCTGTCTTATTTCTCAACATAGAGACTGGTTACGAGTCTACAACAAAACTGTATAATCGGCCCTTTTTCGTGTAGGACGGATCAATTTGTGTTCCGCCACCCTCGCGGGGAGTACAGTTGCAGCCCTGGGCTCATTTAGGACGGCCAATCATCTGTATTCCGAGCCCAGGCAGCCCCGGCCTCATTTAGGGTAGTGCATTCGTGTCGTCCCTCCTTCAAATAATAAAGTTTGGTTCTGACATCGGTCTTGCGGGGTCAACCATTAGCGTATTTAAGCTTTTTTGGTGCCCAAAATGCCAATTATGGCTCTGTGAGCAAAGGTTTAAATCTGACACCCAGAATGCTAATTAACGTGAGCAAGGTTCCCCATTGACTGAACGGCACGGCAAGTCCCGGCATCAGGGCAACATTCGAAAAGAAACAGACATGCTACCAACAGGAACATGGCATATGCCCAGGGAGCCGCCACGAATGAGGACGGCAGCACACCGTCTGTAGCCAGATCTGGGGCTCTATAAAAAATAAGGACATCCCTAGGAATATCCGATTTTTCCTCTGGATGCTACTGCACGATGGGTATAAGGTTGGCCGGTACTGGGTGCATATATCGGGCTTCGAGGACCGGGGTACATGTGCGACGTGTGGTACCACGGACTCCATGGAACATATCCTCACGAAGCGTGATGCTCCTGGCCAGAAAGAAATATAGGACCTAGTCAGTGGGTGACTTCCCGTAAGGTAAATATATTCTGTAGGAATATCTAAACATTTTTTGCTGCGATGCCGCGACACCTGTCGGGACCCCATCAGCCTTAGCTCCGATCTGCACCCTCGAATGGAATAAATCCTGGAGGGGGGTGGGTACCCCCCCTCCAGGATTTAAACAAGCAATGAATATATTTTTGGGCGTCGACTCTGCCCGATTGGGCTCATCACGAGAGCCACATGGCAAACGATGACCAAATGCTGCTAAGTTCTCAAGCCTTGCACGACAGCGTCATCGTTTCTTTCTTTGATTGTGCTACTATCGCTTTCCATCGCCGACTCGACCGCCAACCGATGGCCTCCAAGCTGTACACTGCATCCTCGTCGTCCTCGTTACAGCGCCCTCTTTCATAGAAGGTTATGACTGGGTGCATATTCTTCAGGGCTGCTGGTCGATATCTTCCTTTCTGGCTCTGCTTTTGCCCAACCCGACACCTTAACTGACCTATAGCACCCGCAGATCCATATTTCCGGGTTGGTGTGAAGGCATACTTACAGCCGTTGTCAGTACCGAAGGCGCGAATCAGAAAATTGCCATTTTGGGCATTTTTGATTCCTGCAACCGATTTGCCCATATCTCGGCTAGTATTGCATGGATCAAGATAAAATGTAGCTATATAATTCGGGCTAATTCATCTGCTATTAGTGATAGAGAGATATCAGGAAAAAAATCTTATTGTGCACCGTCTGGCATATCAGGTTTCTCGGGGAATGGATCTTAAATGCAGAGCCCAAATCCTGTCTGAATGAACTGAATTTTTGGGAACGTGGATTAATATGTGTACTGACTAAGTTGATAGAGTTAAAAGTATGAATAGAGGACATACATAGAGCCAATTCTCTATTTGCTACTCAAAAAGCCCCCGAAAGAGACAGGAAGGGCAGGAAATAAATTATCCACAGTTTCGACTCTATCACCGGACTCAGTACACATATGAATCCACGCTCCCAAAAATTCAGCTCATTCAGACAGGATTTGGGCTCTGCAGTCAAGATCCATTCCCCAAGAAACCTGGTATGCCAGACAGTGCACAATAAGATTTTTTCCTGATATCTCTCTATCACTAATAGCGGATGAATTAGCCCGAATTATCTAGCTATATTCTATCTCGATCCATGCAATACTCGCCGAGATATGGGCAAATCGGTCGCAGGAATCAAAAATGCCCAAAATGGCAATTTTCTGATTCGCGCCTTCGGTACTGACAACGGCTGTAAGGGTTTGAGCGTTGTCGAGGTACGCTGGCTCCTCTTTTGAAGGATCCTCCCGCATTCCTTACTTTTCTCTCTCTCTCTTCTCTCTAATAGATGTCACATCTACCTTCCCACCCACCGTTCACGCCGTTGCCCGGCCCCATGGGTGACTTCAAAATCCAAACCGCTGACGACGGCAGTCAGTGGGTCAATCATGTCGGTCAATGGATCCAATATGATTCCCAGGTAACCAGTTTTGGTGTTGCTCTACTCCGTTCACTGATGATTTGTACAGATTGCCTTGAACCAGATGGACATCGACTCGCCCAGACCGGTTGCGAACCCGTACCCAGTGAGTCAATCAATATATACCTTTTTTTTCAACCAATTTATGCTTCTTATAGCCCACTCAGCCTTTGGTCCAAGCTCAGCATGGGCAAGAACAGGTACACTTTCTTTCTCTAAATATCCTATTCCGCTAAATGCTTCTCAGTTTCATTTCTCGATTCGTCCCGTGTCCACGAGCGCTGGTCCTTCTACATACCTCTGCGCACGCGTCTTCCTCCCGTGCGCCGAACATGCAGATCGACCCACGCCTCCTACCCTTACCTGAAAACGGGGACAACGACTTGACCGACCCGGCAACTATTGCCCGGGCTCATGGCCACGTTCCTGCCAATAAGGTTGCTGGCTCTCGTCAGAACGACAAGGGGAAGGGGAAGAAATGGGCCCGTGATTCTTCTGGTTCCGATGGCTCTGAGGACGATGCTCCTTCTGCCAAGCGAGGGCGCCCTAATGGCTCGCCCAGCTATTCCAAGGGCGACGTCTCTGCTCTCTTCTCTGCCATTGAGAAAGAGTTTCTGTTAGGTGGTGATGGATGGAAGGCGGTGTGGAAGCGCTACAATCGATACCGTCGCACCCACAACCGACCCAAGCGCACCGTTAAGTCGTTGGAAAACAAGTTCAAGGCTGTGCGTCAATCTGCTATCTCTGCCTGTATTCCTTTCTAACAGTCTATGTTCAGTACCTGAAACCCAAGAAGCCTACGGGCTCAGGCGTCTGTCCCCCCGAGGTCAAGCGTGCGCACGAGCTGGAGGCCCTCATCAATGATCGTGCTGGCACCCGGGATGTCAGTGATGCTGAATTCAATGACATCGTGTCGGACGAGGAGTCGTCTGATGATGATGTTGAGGTCGTTGATGACGCTCCGGCCACCATTCAAACCACCGTTGCCAGACGTGCCCCGCCCCCACCTGCTTGTCACGGCTCGACGAGGGCCCCTGACTTCGCCGACAGGCTATCTCGTGCTTTTCATCCCCAGGAGGATGAAAGGACCAAGGATATATGGAGTAATAGCACAGCCGAGGAGCCATTTGCTTAAAGAACGGTTAATCTCACTCATGGATGCGAGGTCTCTCCAGATTGTGATGATGCACACGGTAAAGAGTTGTGCGCGGTGCAGGTTGATTTCTCCGTCAGATCCTAAATGTCCATGGGAATTAAACGGTGATAAGATGACGCACCGACGTCTGAGTCTACACCATGTCGACGGGGTTCGTTTCCTGCTCGGACCTTCAGCTCGTGTATCCCATAGACGCACGCTGACGCACCGGAATAATTATAACCGACGTAGAGTTTGTTCCATCAGCCCGCAAGGGCCCCTGAACGCATTCTAGCAAAGTCGGAGGAAAAGCGAAGTGCCCGGTGAAGAAGTTGATTGTGAATGAGTTGTTTTCATCGTGAGCCAGGCCGTGGTCATGGAGTGGTCTGGAAGTCTTGGTGTCTGTAGTCTGCGTTGGGATGCGTATCAACAACGGATGGGCTTCATCCCCTTTAAGTTAGTCCGCCATTCCGTCTCTGCTGGACTTTGTGTCTCTGCTGGACTTTGTGGGGGGCGATGGCATATGCTGTGAACCCGACACCCTGGTGGCTGGAATGATGCATGTTTTGCCCGTCGACGTTCCTTCCCTGTTCAAAGGCAGGTCTTGTGATCTCTTTGGACCCCTAGTGTCGGATATGGGCTGGTGCACTCTATTACATTAGGGGTCTGCTGTAAGCGAACAAAAAGTAGACGACCTTCTCCGATTGAACGATAGGTCGCGGGATATTCGGGGGCTCCCCAAGGGAATCAGGACCTGGGCTCACGGTCTGTTCAGTAGCAGTCACTGAGTGACTGTGCATGTGTGATTTCATCGTCATCCCACTGGAGCCCTTGTGCTTGATCGAGGGCTGATTTTGCGTCGCTGTTTCCTTTCCCGCCCGTCCTTGTATGTGTTGAACGCGCTGAGATTTGAGCCTCTGTGATCTCCGGGGAGACGCTTTTTGAGTTTCTCACGTTCATTGGCAAGGTGCTGGGCAGAAGAATCCGCCTGAAACCGCCCAACTTTGCCTTTGCCGACTTTCAAGTTTTGGGCCTGCGTTCTACGAATTGGGATGTCACGAAAACATACGTAGGCCGCGCTGATGTAGCCATTTTCTTCACTCTATGAGCAGATGGTAATTGTGCAGTTGTTAGTAATGTCCCCGAAGTAACGGAAACATTCCGCGAAGGACATACATTGAGCGAGGGAAATATTTTGCGCACCCCGGAGCGAGCGCCGTTGCTGCCAATGTGGGTGGATAGTGAGAGCAATCGATGAAAGAACAGATGGTGGTCGAATCCAAGCTGGCACAATGTGAGACGCGAATGTATCGGGACGTAATGGGGCTGAAAAGAATGGCTTGAGAAACGAAAAATCTGGGAGTTCCTGCAGGAGCTAACACAATAGTCAGTGGCAATACATACGAGAATCATTATTCTGACCTTCGGGCCAGTTAGAATCTCGAACAACCCATCACAAGCTCAAATTCGTCCTCACTGATAGATACCCGAATGAATATCTCATCTGTTTCTGCTGACGGCGTCTCTTGAGCAATTTGCTCTTCAACACGACACTGGTAGTTTATGTTGTCAAGCCACATCTTGTCGGCCTCGTCCATGAAATATGTATAGTCATGGTCGTGTCCATCCATCTATTACTAGGATACAGCTCCGCATAATTCTCGACGAGCTGAATGGAGCCGGGTATAGGGATCTGCACTGTGCTGGTGGCTAAGGCAGCCTGCAGGTGATGTTCCTCAACGCCCTACGAGTTAGTTGGGTCTGAAGATGTAGCTAGCCCTTTACTCACAGATGTCTCATTTTTATCGACATTTCCAACAACCGAAACTTGAAGCGAGTCTTGCCCGTGGGGATCTTCCTGGTTTTCCCAAGAACCCTTGTATATTTTCAGTGGGATGTTTCGTCCTGGGGGACGACGATTTATGTTCTGCTGATAAATGGGGGCAGCCATGACGGTGGGAGGATAACTTCACCCTGCTTGGTAATCGTAGTGTAACAGCGTTTCAACCGGTTTGAACTTCTCGATGAATGGGGATACAGGGTGTTTTTGAGGGAGGGGAGTCAGAGTTTGCCAAGAGGGGACACAGCCACCTCACAAAAACCACCAAAACACAAATTTCTGATCGACCTACAAAACCCACTACTAAAGATAGTGGGAAAAAGATATTCGTA
Source organism: Mycena leptocephala (assembly GCA_029378395.1). Taxonomy (NCBI): domain Eukaryota; kingdom Fungi; phylum Basidiomycota; class Agaricomycetes; order Agaricales; family Mycenaceae; genus Mycena; species Mycena leptocephala. The sequence goes on along the minus strand of JARJLF010000379.1, from coordinate 92,651 downwards.
AAACATGGGGGGCCTTAATTTCCTACTACTTGAACAGCTGTAAATTAATTAATTTAGGTAAAATTCCTGCCCATCACTTTGCTAATACTCACACCAAGAAAGGTTTCGTCTGGCCCTGGATATGCAGGCCAACGAGTGCCGTGACAGACTGTGACCGAACCCCGATCCTTGGAGAAAGCGAAGATTTGTTGTGGGCAAAATCCAGGCTCCTACCCACCACACGTTACGGGGTTGGGGAGACAGAGTAGTAGGCATAGTTACAAGTGAAATCCATGCCCTAGCACTTGTGGTCATACAAAATGTCAAATCACCGTTAGCCGACATAATAGCTTCCGAACTTCCAAGGCCCAACCCCTCCACAGCGGCTGACATTTAACAAAACCTTTCTTGGTGTGAGTATTAGCAAAGCGATGGGCAGGAAGTTTACCTAAATTAATTAATTTACAGCTGTTCAAGCAGTAGGAAATTAAGGCCCCCCGTGTTTTACGAATATCTTTTGAATATTTTGCTGTGCCCTGGCCGGATCACGCCGTCCTTTTTTGTGGTTGCGGTTATCGGGTGATCTGAAGCATCTACTCTGACTGTCCCTATTATCTCAGCGCTCCTGGTGTCTATTAAGCTCGATAAAAATGACATGGGATTGCTGGCCTCTGTGAGGCGGGAGCTGAACCTTTAGGAAAGGAGGCATTTTACAACAGAAAATCCACCCCCCATGTTCTATGAGTCTACTTCAGTGGCTACAATTGGTGACTACTTCTACCACTACACACCGGTTCCTACATTCAAACTTTCGATTTGACGAATTCCCTAGTAATTGTACAAGCAGCTACTGCATCTACACCTCACGTACAGGGTGTAGACGAGGGGGTCGACCCTACACCAGTCCACCTGGGACACTGATGAGGAGGACGACGGGTCCATACTGACGCCTCCTCGGAACACGGGGTGTAAGAGACGACGATCCTGAGAATAAATACATGAATGCAGGATAATGGAAATACCGAAACCTATGGACAACGAAGATTCTGTGCCGATTGTTGGAAGAGGGTGGCGTCGAAGCTCAAGTGGGCCAGAACTCAGGTGCACAACATTTTCTGAGGTGGAGTTGCAGACAACTGGAACCAGTCCAAGCACAAGAAGGCAAGGAAGCGGCCAGGAGAAAGTTGTTTAGGTACATAGAGATGAAACCAGCATTGCCTGGAAGCGACAGAAGACCAGAAGCTTGAGAGTTCCGGGTACAGAGCCCAGAGTTTATTACCCATTCCAGAGTGTTTCTGACCAGTGTTCAGGGCTGTTTTCAGTCTTTGATGCTCAACAAACTGTGAATTCATTCCATTGTAAATGAGGTAGAGGGAAGTCCAGTCCCAAACCCATAAGTTAACAGTCTTGCAGGCAGAGTATCTTCTTTCCAAATTAGAGGCAAATGCGGCCAAAAAACTGTGCAATCTTTGCATGGTGGTCGAGTTGAGATGGAAATTCAATTGAAAAGAGCTTCAGCTAACAGGTCTGTCGGCTCTATCACATCGTGTATTTTTTTTCGCATTTATTGGAGCATTCTCCGGTGCTTAAAACGACCCAGAACGCATCCTGCTCCAGCCCGCTGTACGCGCCATCAACCGACGCCATCAACCGATGCCATCAAAGATTGTGTTATAAATCATGGGTGCCAAATAGAATTATCCATTCCAGAGAAACAGAAGAGCCTGAAGGATTGCCGTCGAACACGGCGGAGACAGGAACATCGCATAGGAGGACATGGAGGGCGAAAGCAAAGAGTGTTGTGGCAATTCATCCCGAGGACATGGCAATTGATTCCGAAACTCCGAGTCCGACGCAGTCGGCCGAACACAAATCAAAAATGACACATCAGCAGAAACAGGATTTGGACGTTAACTTGTGCACTGAGCAAAAACATCAGGGAGATGTTGGCATTCGGTGGAGAGTAAAGAGCCAGCAACTGACCGGTTAATAACGAAAAATATATACTTTTCGCACGATTTTAATTTTGTACGATGACTAATTCTATATGACAAATTTTTGTTTGTCTTTGTAGCGAAATGGCTCGAAATCCATGTTCTCCTGGTAGCCAAACCTAAAGGTTCAGCAATGATAAAGATAATGCTATAAATTCCTAAAGGTTCAGGCTCCTACCAAGCCCCGGTTTCGAGGCTCACAATCTCAGCAGCGGGACTACAGTTGAATACAGAGAAAATTAGATTACCGGAAAATTCGGACCGAGTTATGCGTGACGTGACAGTGACAGAAAGTTTGGGGTGAGCCTGCTTGCCGATAACATATACAAACAACATAGCCACAACTGCCAGAAATCCCGAGAAATTCATTGGTGCGTCTTCGACAACATGTATAAAATATAGATTATAACTCAATACATATATTCATTCCAGATGAGTGCTTTACTCAAATATTCGAGCAATCCATTTACTTTGTGACACACGCTACAACGAATACCACTATGTCTACCTGAGGCAACCTCTATTTACTGCTGGTCCGTGGTCAATTGGTATTTAATCCTTTGATTTGAACCAAATTTGCACATCATCGGCAATATCGGAGTTGTTCGGAAGCTGTTTGATGCTTGTCACTGATTGTGTCACATGTGTCACATGTGTCACCCATGCATCATTTTTCACTGGACTCGCGTTCACTCCCGCCCGATTTTCTACCAGAACCAAGGCCAATCAACTGCTCAATAGGCCGGATGCCCAAGACCATAGCTCAGCGCTACATGATGAGGGCTGGGTGGGTGGTTGGTGGGCGGGTGAGAAAATTTAGATAACTCGATCAAAAGGCCATAGCAACGGTTCGGAGCCAATGGCGTGCCGTGTACGGTTGTGCCCGGAAGCACCCGGCTTGGCAACAGGCAAGTGTAAGTGGGACCCAGGACGGTGGTATGTGAGGGTAGGGAGGTAGACCCAGCGTAGGCAAAGGGGTCAACACATGTAGGCACAGTTTCTATTTTTTGTGGTAGGCACAGTGTGCCTACTAGGGTAGACCAAGGGACACCAATAGTAGACACATGTAGACCAAGTGTGTCTACGAGGCCAGGGAACGCAGTGATTTGCTTGATGTCAAAACCAACATAGTTGGTGAAGAGATGCCACAATGACTTAATTGGAATATTGTCGGTGTTCTCCAGGGGAACAAAGCATGGTGCATCCTCGAGTGAGATATCGGGCATGCACTGTTGACTGTCAAATAGGAGTAAAATACTATTAGAGAAAAAAGGTTTGTTTACTCACCGCAGAGCAACATGTGCTGCATACCGTTCTCCTGTTTCTGACCCCCCATCCACAGTGGCTTGAGCAAAGACTAGCCCGAAAGTCACCACGACATAAGACCACATAGAGAGAGAACTTACCACCATTTGCTTCGACCAGGTCCAAATAAAAATGTCCAACAGTCGAAGAGCAGGGGACAATTGGAACCACCATAAACTTGACCATTTTGCTGCAGGAATGACACCGCGAGCGGTAAATATTGAAGTCGACCGGGCCCATTCACACCAGAAAGTAAAAACAGTGTGAATGTGTCGATGAAATTAATAAATTAATTCATGCTACTTGTTGCCCTTACATGAGGAGAATCCGGACAATTCCACTGGAATCGGCCGAAAAATGGTCGGAAAAAAATTGATGAGCCATTTCATCAGTTGGAGGCCCGGATTCTACGAACGCGCAAAAGCTGCCGCCAACGTGATCACATTGGCGAAAGAAGCCGTCGCTTTTTGTTTTTTTTTGTTTTTTTTTGTAAAATGAAATGAAATTGACGTTGATGAACGATCTGCTCCAATTTGATATAGCTTGTATTTTACAGAGGAATCTAGGATCAAAATGCTGTTCTCCGTTTTCGGAAAATGTCTTCACCCTCTTTATAAAATTACGCCTGTCCGAAGCCTTTTTAAACTTGGCTCAACTTCTTGATGTCCGCCGTTATTCCGGGTCCACACCGTTGATCGCTTCACCAAACGACTTTCCAGGTCCGTCGTGCCGTTTTCTGCCGTATCCGGGCCGGCCATCAAATAAACTTGGACGTGTGAATGAGCCGCAGATTCTATCTGCGCCTTTTGTCCGACGGTGAGTAAACTTCTCGGTACTTATTCTCAAGCCGATATAATAAGCTTGGAGAGTTGGTTTTAACTGATTTGACTCTAATCTGTGATTGTTCAACGCCGCGTCAGTGCCGCGGCAATGTTGTCAAGGGTGAATTGACGTGGCAAAGCGGCGGCGCTCTTCGGATGCGCTCCGAGCATGCCACAACTCCGTGTCGAATTTATGGGTATTGAGGGTTCTGAACCAAACGGCAGGTTCAGAGGTCCCATTTGAGTCCACTGGCCCGGTGGTTCTCCAAATAATCACCGTTGATTTTCGAAGTGGGCCAGACAAAAGTGATGCGGCCCTACCACAACATATTCAAATTTCGTTGAGTGGCTATCTACATTCAAAACAGACTCGGATGACTGAACTGGAGTCCTGACTGATCCAGGGTTGAAATTCCACCTGAATTGTCTGATTTTGCAGTCGCGTCGAGCCGTGGTCACCCACTTCTGCCAGATTTGCGTTGGCGTTGTACATTTTCGGCTCTGTACGGGGAAAAATCCTTCAAAGGAAGGGCAGCAGCGATGCAATCACCTACCGAGATCTGGGCGGACGGTATTCGACGGAAAGTGTGACGCAATGTTCAGCGCCCCGTCTCTTCAAACATATGTCTGGATCGGGACCGCCTGGCTGAAATCTTGGTAAAGCTCCGGAAATGCTGCCCGGAGGTCTTTTAGGGCGGCCAGTCCTAAGAGCATCATAATATCATTGTCATCCGGGAAGCAGAAGGAAGAGTTATCTTGAGCTTCCAGCAGCTCGTTCGCCCGTCGTAATCCCCATACGTCTCGAAGAACTGCTCCACAGAAAGCCGTTTGCTCGCGTCCGTCTCGCAGTCTGTTATCTGGCAGCTATGCTTCCTGTAGTGCGTGATGAATATTCCGGCGACCACCTGACTTTGAGCTTACGCCCAATATCCGTGACTAGCAACGGGTCGCCGTCAGCCCAGACCCGACAGAAAACTTCCTCTGTCAACTCATGGTCCGCGATGCGCCGGATCTCGTCCGCCGAGATGTCGGTGCTTGAGCGACAGGGCAGGTGTCAATCAAAGTTGCCTCTGAATCGCTAGACGGCGGGAACGCTGTGACGCCAGGCGTATTACCGGATGAGGCATGTTCAGAGGAGACCGAGCGTGACCACGGCTGCATAGCGGGCCTAGGGTCCTGCAAATTGATAAGCTGCTCCATAGCGCGGATAGCTTCAACAGACTCGGGTTTCACGAAGCGCGTCACGGGCGTAAAGTCCTTGGCGCCGTGCCATTTCAGGTTCGGGCAGTCGAGAAGCGTGATGTGCGTCGGCATTGACACCAGCGTTGCCGACGGCAACGCTGGTGGCCGCCGATCAGGCTTGACCGTGAGACTTTCAATATTCTGAAAACGGTCCGCGCAAGCCTCCCATCCACACATGCGGCACATCCACGAGCAAGAAAAAATTGAGGTGAGGCACGTATCTGCGAAGCAGCGATCAGGGAGGGGATAAGTGAAGTTGGCGCATGTTACCGCAAGTCTAGCGGACCTCGCACTCTCGGGGCCGGTAAACAACCGCCCGCTGATCGACGTGGATACGCTCTTGTCGAAGGGCGGGTAGCGATGCAGCCGCAATGGCTTTCTACGGGGAACTAAGCACGCTGCTATATCGTCCGCAAATTCGCGGGCGCACCTTCGTTTTGTCAATGTGGCTCTTCTCAAGGGGCACATTCCATTCAATCGGGTATTTCATGGCGGTCTCTGTATGCTGCTTCTGCTCTTGAAAAAGAAACCCCGTCATCTTTCCGTCACCACTACGCAGGAACGACCTAACATTCCGAAATTGGCAGATATCTCCCACCACGCGGCGGGTGCACGAAACACAGCGTGGGAACTCTTCGCCCCTGTAGCTGTCGGCGGAGCAGCGGAAACACTGGAGCGTGCGGATGACGTTTGTATTGTTCGCCACGGACCTGGCCTGATGCAAGTAAATATACGCCAATCCAGAAGGACAACAAGCCACTCACAGTGTCAATATCTTCCCAAATCGATTCTCTCCCAATTTTTGGCATACTCGTCAGATATGCTCTGACTTTCTCAGACATATCATCTTTTATTTATTATATTATGAGCTCGCTTATCTGATCCCGTATTTATCTAGCGTCTTAGTGACTAATCACCCTTTTTTTTTTTTTGCAAATTGAGACTGGTCCGGATTGGTGCTGAAACCGAAGGCCTAGGTATTTAGATAAAGGGCAAAAGGAGCCCTTGCTTTCCTCTTCCATCCCTTTCTGTCAACGTGCTGTCAATATCCATCCTGGACATCGTGTCTGAATGGTTTCCGATCAAAGTTGAAATATCTCTCGCTCCCAGCGGCACGGATATATTGTGCATCCCTATCTTTCTGGTACTACCACCTACAGCGTCGCTGAAATCATCCATAGCTGGCTGACAAGCCTGGACGGCCGTGGTGTCCCCGATCTTTAATGTCGACACCACGTATTCCGTCATCACGCCGGCCTCTTCGGCGGTGGTCGTCTGGACCGATCGGGCAAGACCGAAATCACAGACTTTGAGGGTGCAGTTGGCGTTGAGCAGCAGTTTACCGGGGTTAAGGTCACGGTGAATGATGTCTGCTCAGGGTTTGGAGGAAGTACTGAGATGGAGAAAACGAGAAAGTTAGCGATTTATCGGTTTCCAAATCAGCCCAGGTAGATACACTATATGGACAAAAAGAATGACCGATCAGTTTTGAGGTGAGCACTCAATAAAAATAGGGTTTTTTCGCGTGGAACAAAATGTGAGCGCATTGAGATGGCCAGACCCGACATTTTGAGCATTTTGTTCGCATCAGAATCTGGCGATGCGCCATCAAACCAGGCTTAAAACGGAACTCGCCTTTTTTCAGCACGGAGACGAGAAATTTTCAGGACATTCTGTTTCACTCAGGTTGAAATTCATGATATTCCAAAGACTTTCACAAGTCAAACCATGCAAAAATATTGAGGCGTTCGAGCGCTTCAGAGCCCGCAAAGTGGCCAATTTGAGCATTTTCGACCATTTTCAGAGTTTCGGTCAAAATAGCCGTTTTGCGGCCTCCGTAGCGAGTTATCGTTTGAATATTTTTGCATGATTCAACTGGTGGAACTTATGAGAGTACCTCGAACTTGAATTTGAGGCACCCAACTCATCCCTGAAAAAATCCTTGAAGGAGTTGAAAATTGTGAAATCTTGGGTTTTCCGTTTTTGTGCCTGGCATGATGGCGCATCAATTTATTTGATCCAATCAACTGTGCAGATATGTTGGCCTCGTCCTCCTGAGACCTGTCATATCTCTGTCTCGGTCACCCAGACGTTCCTGTGGGAATTTGCGTGTCGGAGTTTCAAAACGTAGTGCAGGATTCCTACAGGAACGTCTGGGGTACTTGGCATCACACCGCAAAAAAACAATATTCCCCCTGGCAGACAATGGTGGAGAAAGGGATCATTTCTACCGGGGCTGAAAGTGAATCAGAAAGGATGTGTTTCTTCTGGGAAGACAATGTAGGAGAAAGTCATCGTTTTTAACGTACTTTCTAAGTAACAGAAAGGAACTCTTTCGGCAACATTTTATTCCTGGAAGAAAGTGCGGCAGAAAGGTTACCTTTCTGCTGCACTTTCAGCACACGCCGAAACTTATTGTTTCGGACGCGCCGAAAGTGCAGCCGAAGACAATAGTTTCTGCCGCAATTTCGGCATTGCCGAAAGTGGGCCGGAAACCTATTGTTTCGGCATGCGCCGAAAGTGAGGCAGAAGGGTTACCTTTCTACTGAACAGAAAGTGAGCTGCAGATGATCTGCAGCTCATCTGCAGCTCATCTGCAGCTCAGATACTGCAGTTCAATATAAAAAACTCGAATATGTAATTTCGAATGCCCGAATACTGTAGAATTTCGTTCCAGTGCTGTCAGAGTAGTTGGTAGACCGTCCACAAAGGTTAAATATGTTTTTTTATGCCGGTACCCGGCCTACGAAAGGGGGGATCTTGCCAATTCCGAGTTATTGGTGCCGTATATGAGGAGGGTGTTTAATTCGGCGGAGGCGGTAATGACTGGGATCGGAGAGGAGGTTCCTCAACATTAGAGGAAAGAGGTCTGCATTTGCAAAAGCATGACCGGCCGGCTGCGCCTGGGGCACATCGCGGAACAATTTTTCAATTCCGACCACATCAATGTCCATGGATCGGTCGGAGCGAGTTTCGAGAGGGTGAGAGAGGACCGTTTTGAACTGCTATTCGGATTTGTTTGCCACGATGATCTCGGGAATTGGAAGTTATGAGGTGTCAACTGATGAAATGGGGAATGTAAGGCATCATGTGTGTGACACTAAAGACTCGCCCAGGCATATCAATCCTGCGTCTGCCACAAGATGAGCGATGTTGTTGTGGTGTTGAACGACGTTGCCAAAGCGGATCATTCATATGAAGGCCTGAGAGAGATGCCTTTTGGGGTGCAGTGTTGATGCGACTAGGCCATAGGCGAGGTATTAATAAATGTAAGGGAAATGGTAGTGTGATTTGGGGCCCCTCGAAGCATCTGGTGTTCTCTTGCATCTGTAATTGTGTCATCCAACAAGTGGGATTGTATTTTGTGCCCGTTCCGCATTCAAGTGTTGAGGGCAACTCCGAGTCTATGGTGGTGTTAATACACACCATGATTAATCTCTTTGCCATTACTGGAGTAGAATTCCGAAACAGAATAAATGGCTGTCGCATTCCGTCTGCGCAGTATCTCCCCTCTTATTCAAGATGACAAGAAGAAATCCGTAAGACCAAAGCTCTGTATTCGAGATCGCGGCTCCAGAGTCGCGATCTCGCAACTGCCATTCTAATTTTCTGTCTCCGTGAATGTTAATGTCTGTCCACAAGTCCAGGATCAGCTGTTTTGATTCCACATATTCCTGGAGAGAAACTCTCTGTCATGCTACGACACGAGTCCCATACGTATACCCGCAAGAGTTGCCGGAATTTTAGCCAACCTCAGAGGAGATTCTTGAGCGTGGTCTCAAGGTCAAACTCAATGAGGAAAGTGCAATCACGCATGCAGCCCCGGGTAGTGCACCGCTCGTGCCCATCGTGGCTGGCTCCACGTTGCGGCAGACTCGACGGACAATGGGAGTTCAAAGCCCCGTACAAACGGAACCCAGGGTATCTTATTCGCACATGGCAATGGAGGCTCGATACCGGTGTCTGTGGGTGAAAATAAAGAAATAAAGAAATAAAGAAATTAAAATATTGCCGGAATCAATCATTGTTTTGATAGTGTTTGTCGAGAGCTTCCGCCTTGTCCGATCAAAACATGCCAAACACCCCAACTTTGAGTCTGTACTCTCACAAGTTTCTAGTGCGCAAAGTGAACCAAAGTTGGGCTGATTAATTGCTGAAATCATGACAGATGGAAATACAGAGACCCATTTTCTGGACGCCATATTTAAGATATGGCTGAACTCGCAAAGCAACTCTCAGCAGCACACTCCCTTCCAGGTCATAATGTCTAGTTCCCGACGACGGCAACAACCCGAGCCTGCTGAGCCCCCGGCAAACCCATCTGCACCTGCCACTATGCGAAGGCCGACCCGTGGCCATCTGGGGTCAACTGGCACCGCATCTGAGTCTACTGTAACACGGGGTAATGTTCCTCCTACCAATCCCATAACCGGTACATTTGCTTCTTCTTTTCTTTCTAAAATATTAACACCACGCAGCAGGCACAGATTAACCACCGCGTACACCACTTCCAGCTCAGCAGAATCTATCCAGTATTCCTGAGGTTGTGGGTGGCTTTCCTTCCATTGGCTTGACACTCCCATACGAGGTTGATACTGACTTTCTAACTTCTATGCGTCACCCATTTTACGAACTCCGGCCTCCCCTGTTCCGACCCGGGGCTCCCGTCATCGTACAATAGTACCCATTCTGCGACAGATACCAGCCCGGCATGCTGTAGCTCAGATGGCTGTTCAACTTGACTTGAATATCGCGATGGCAACTCCTGGGCCGGTAGAACGGGGCCGGTAGGATACTCAAGAATCAGATCCATCCGACGGTGGGGGCAATGAATCGGACGACTCCACAGATGAGTTTCCTGTTCAAGTAGTTGGGCATCGACGCAGAACTGTGGCTGCTTCGAGCATGGGCACGCGCTAGCTGCACATGCTGCTCTGGGTATGCGACTTCGTGGCCGTGGAACATGTGCGGCTGGCTGGCTGAATCCACCACGTGGAGTAAGAATTTTGTCGGCTTTGACTTCACGAGCAGTGAGAAAGTGAGGACTGCAGCACGCACCAGACACCGTGATTCAAGTCACGCTCAAATTTGACTCCGTGTGGGCCATTTTGGGAGTCTGCGTGACCGATACAACAGCTTGCACTCCTCTGGACGACTGCACAGTTACTTTGTGAATTACCAGGTAATCTCATTCTTCTGCTTGACCACAGCTTTCGTGGCACTCCTCAACCAACTCTGTCTTCATCTCCCTTGATCTCAAGGTCCTTCAATTTTTTGTGTTCACCTGGTCTTCAATTTCCATATCAACATTTTAATGCGTTCCTACTAACCTACCTTAATCTCCTGTTATTCCCCCGATACTCAGTCGAAAACAGATGAGAATTACAGCTAATGTCGGAACCTAAGGCGCGAACGAAAAAATTCCGTTTTGGGAACTTTTTCGTCGCGCCGACCGATTCCCTCATATCTCCATGAGTTTTGGTCCAATTACCTCGAAACCTATACCAATCTTCCGGAATAATTCATGCGCAATTAGTGACGTCGTTGAAATCGCGAAAATGTATTTTATCTTTCCATTTGGAACCTGAGGTGTTGTTTCTGTTGAACACCTCCTCGGAGGGTGGGCACTTGTTCAAACACGGTAAATTTTTGGGACAGAAGACTTACATGTATTATGAAGAGGGTGACATCACCAGAATTGTAATTTTCTTCTTCACTGAGGTTTTATCCTTCTATTTAGCACCTGAGGCGTTGTTTCTGTTCAACACCTCCTCAGAGGGTGGGCACTTGTTCAAACACGGTAAATTTTTGGGACAGAAGACTTACATGCATTATGAAGAGGGTGACGTCGCCAGAAATTTAATTTTTCTTCTCCATCGAGACACTTTTGATTCGGGAGTAATCTGCCGATCAAAATTGTTGAACTCCCCATAACTTCTTCAATCATCCACCAAATTCGGACTTGAAACAACACAGGACATCGCACTGCACGTCTCTTTGAAGCCATATCCTCGAAGTGTCCAAAAACACGCATTGTCAAACTTCAATTGGAGCGCGTCGCAGCACTGATCACAAGATATCTACTGAACAAATCCTTGATTTTGAGTCCTCAATTGCAGCGAGGCAATAGTCCTCAATGGCTTGCATTTTGAAACGCATGACCTGAGGTCATATCCTCCTAAAGACGGTTTCAATTCCAGTGCTGTCGCGGGGCCCTTTTCTGAGGCGCACGAAGCGGGAATGGATAGCCCCGGCCTCTGCGAACATTTCCATCGACTCAGATTTCCCCTGGAGGAATCCGAACGAGGAAAGTTGAAAAATTCAGCACATTGAGCAGACACAATGTGGTCTGTTATTTGTGTACGCAACTGTTCGATCTTGACCTTGGGGGGTACATTGATTCTGTGGAGAGCAGCAATTGAAAGAAGCACAGGTTGACGACGACTCTCAAAAGAGTTGGAAAAATCTGCGACAGATGTGGAGGACAGACAGAAACAAATACAGAAAATTTTACCCAACTTGAGTTGCTGGTGGTTAAATTTTCTGTGAGTCTCTCAGAGTACTCATTCCATGCCCACGAACTTGATTCCACCGAGAAATTTGTATCCATTCCACTTTTGAACAAGGATGAAGCAAAATACTCTTGTGGAGGCAGAACTGCGAAAATATTACACCACTTGAGCCGCTGGTGGTTAAATTTTCCATGGCTCTTCCTGAGCACTCATTCCATGGTAAAGACCCTAATTCGAGCGAGAAATCCGTACACATTCCACTTTTGAACGAGGAAAAGCAAAATGGCTTCTGGAGTCAAAACTGGCATGCCCAAATACAGAAAATATTGCACCACTTGAGCCGCCGGTGGTTAAATCTTCCATGGTTCTTCCTGAGCGCTCATTCCATGCTAAGGAACCTAATTCGAAAAATATTACAACAGTTGAGCCGCCGGTGGTTAAATTTTCCATGACTCTTCCTGAGCACTCATTAGGGGTGTAAAAAATATTGTAAAGCATGTAAACATCGGCTGTCACTTCACGAGATATCCTTAAATGTGACCTCAGAAGGGGTTCTGTGTGTATTAATGTAAAATATGTATTTTGCCCTGTAATTTACATATAACATTGGTTGGATGTAATTTCCATTGACCAATTTTAGCCAGCACTAACTGGTGTACCAAAAATTGTTGAGATTTGATTTTTCTGCAGCTAAATTTTCAACCGCGTGACCCCATTGCCCGCACCGCAATCCATTACATTTTCAAACGCGTGACTGTATTGCCCTCACTGCAAGCAATCGATAGCCCTGATAATTCCGGTCATTTTGGTCTATTCAGATTCCCCTCGGACGCGATATTGACCTTTCCAGAGACCAAAAAGTGCTTTGCATTGCCAAACATGTGACTGCATTGCCCGCAATGCAATCCATTACATTTTCAACCGAGGTACACTATAATCGAAAAAAATTCTCGGACCAAATTGGCCACTAAATTTTGGTGGCGGCAGCTAGGTGACCGGCACTATAGCTTGGTCTCGTCCTAATCTGTTGAGCACAATTTCTATGAAGGAAATTGATTAAATTACAACATAATTGCGAGTATATGCCGCGCAACGCGACAGCCACAACCCCCAAGTCTGAGCTGTGAGATGTGCCCCACCATGTCGATTCCTTCTGCAAAGGTATGATCAAAACATGCGACCGGGCTTTAATTTCCTTCGTCTCGTTTCAATTGCGCGCAATTAAACAGAGTTTTATAGCTAGTAGCCCGTCAACTGTGTATCCACTTCCTACAACAACATCGGTCTGTAACACATTCATCACAGTTAACGATTGGAACACGAAATATCTGGGGGATCAAACAGTAATAACAATACCCCTTTTCAAACTTGAACGACTCCTTGTGCCATGCTGCTGTAGGCCAATTGTCGTCGCCATCTTTTCCAACACCCGCCTTGTACGTCTTCAGAGTGTGTGTAATGCATATGCGATAGCGATACGGAAACGACGTGTCGGTGGGCACGGAGAACGACATGAGATCATTACCCACAATCGAGAACGCGATGTTGAGCGAGTCGTTTCCTCCCATGAACCCGACAGATCCGTTCGAGAACGGCGTCGTGGTGAAACCCACGGTGGCAGGTTTCGTCACCCTTTGTGCGCTGCATAGTTATCGTCCCGTTCGATAATCTCGTCCCTCGTATCTCCGCCCACCACACCAAAGTCGATGTCGTCCTAACTGGGTGCAACTATTCGGTATTTCAAGTATAAAATCCACACAGATCTCGGATACTTGAAGTCCACGACGCTCACGGCCGGGCTTTACAAAATCCGCATACACCAGCCACCCATTGCTCGACCCGCTCACAGGCCGAACGGGGACAGAGGAGGCCCTGAGCGAGCTACAGTGGCGCTCTAAATAAATGCCGAGCCATGGTTTGACATCATTTCATGGTCGAATTCCTTCAAACAAAATTGTGGCATGAACATTCAGTAGTGCTAAGCTCGTTTGCATCGAAAAATCCATACCATACCTACTTCAATGTTGTGCAATAAAAATATTTGGGGTGTTCTGAAAAACCGACTTTGTGGGCTGGCATGCTATCGAAAATCGGTCATTTCAGCATGAAAGTACTTGAAAAATGAAGTATACTCACATTTTAGTTGACTCGATTTGATACTCATTTGAGCTCACACAGAGGCTCTCAAGTTCGCCATTTTGGGCGAAAATGGGCGAAAATGCTCCCAAAAAAGCAAAAGTGACCGATTTGCAGTGCCCATTGCGAGCTCAAATGAGTATCAAATCGAGTCAACTAAAATGTGAGTATACTTCATTTTTCAAGTACTTTCATGCTGCAATGACCGATTTTCGATAGCATGCCAGCCCACAAAGTCGGTTTTTCAGAACACCCCAAATATTTTTATTGCACAACATTGAAGTAGGTATGGTATGGATTTTTCGATGCAAACGAGCTTAGCACTACTGAATGTTCATGCTACAATTTTGTTTGAAGGAATTCGACCATGAGATGATGTCAAACCATGGCTCGGCATTTATTTAGAGCGCCACTGTAACTTCATCACGATCATTCTCTTTCTTCTGGACGCCCACCCCAACTTCCCACCCCTTTTCCACTCGTACATTCTCGCTCTGGGCATCCACTTGGGAGTCATCCCCGCGCTTCGAAAAATTCAACAAGCTGGACAATTCAGCTACCATCCATTCGATCCATAAGCCCCTCGTTAATCTCTCCCGCCGTAACTCCAGCTTGGGCATATCTTGGGGTCGAAATCACTCGCGTACAGCCGCCACGAATGTGTAATGCCGGTCTGAGCTGATTTTCGTGTTTCCGTGCTAATTTCGACGTATTCCCCTGCATCGGAAACATTTCCATCCTTCAAATTATTTGGAGAAGTATGAAGAACTTACGCTTGCCGGGGACCATGTATACGCTCTTATGTAAACTCGAGACTTGCCACTTCTGAGTGAATGCAATCCTCATGTAGAAATACATTTATTGACGCGAAGTTCTCCAATAAGGTGTGAGGGTAGAAAACTGTAACGATGATTTCCGTCATTCCAACTCATCAGCATTTCCCCACGAGGCCCGATTACGCACATGGCCCCTCATTTGATCACCATTCCATTGCACGCTCTCGTCGTCTTCCTCGCTCGCAACCACTCCGACTTCCGTACCGTATATTCCCGCATCCGCGACCTCGCGCATGTTCAGCATCAGGCGAGCGATAAGCACCGCAGAGAGTCTGAGGGATACGCGTAGATCGAAATTAGATGATCAGCCTCCGTTTCCATTGGCATGGGACTCACGCGCTTGCCAACCATGCAAGACTGCCTGCTAAGAAGGGCTTCCCATGGGTTAACCGGGGAACCGATGACTGAACATGGTACGCACATCGCCGAACTATCGCACCGAGCTCCGTAAACCGAAGGAATATAACGGGGGAATGCGGGATATGGACGCACATAATACACCAGGATATTGGCCAGATCCACCAGCGCGATGAGACTATTTCACTCATTAGTATACGGGATTCCGTATGGCCTTGAATTGGCCTCACCAGAAATAGACAAACCCTGACCGTCAATGAAGTTAATGAGGAGGAGTAAGCGTTAAGAAGCATAATAGGAATCTCAGAGGAGAGACACGCCATCTAGGACAAAACAGTTCAAAAACGGGGAGTGATAGTTCCCACGCCACCAATGCAAGATACTTACCACGCAGAAATGTGAG
The DNA here is from genome assembly GCA_029378395.1 of Mycena leptocephala. Lineage (NCBI taxonomy): Eukaryota > Fungi > Basidiomycota > Agaricomycetes > Agaricales > Mycenaceae > Mycena > Mycena leptocephala. The sequence continues at coordinate 77,066 of JARJLF010000379.1, read as the reverse complement.
TGCAAAAATAAGTGCGTCGCGGAAGAACCTAGTGATCACCACGGGTGGCCGCAGCCGTGGCGGGGTGCGGGTACGGGTAGTGCCGGGTACGGGTACGGGTTGTTTCGGCCCTACCCGTGCAAACCCGCCTGACTCGCGCCGACCCGTCGCCCCAAAAACGAGTTGATGTCGAGGCAGTTACCTGGTAATGTGAGCATCCGCAATCTCCTGTCTGCAGAAACAGAACCGATGCTGATGTGCCTTGGTTGTTGGAGTCAGCGGGGCCTTATAAACGACGAGGACATGAAGGCAGTCACCAAGCTGCCGACCATTGAAGAGGAGGACTTGGCGGAGGAGAAGCGCAAATCCAAGGGCAAAGAGGTGGCGCGCACTCGATACAATACTCGAGTAGTACTGAACATTAATACAACTGTTTTCCATCGCCGATACGGTGGGGAGTCCAACGGGTGTGGCAGGTGGCGGGGACCCGTGCACCCGCCTAGCACCCGCGGGTAAAGTTTGCGGGTACCCGTACCCGCTGGGCGGGGTCGGGTAACTGCGCGGGTACGGGTACGGGTACGGGTACGGGTACGGGTGGAGGTCTGAGTACCCGCGGGATACCCGTGGTGATCACTAGAGGAGCCTGTGGTGGTGCACCTGATTATACCATGGTAACCCACTAACTTTAGACACTTTTTGATCGTAAAGTGTCTAAAGTTGGTGGACTTTCTTGGCAGCCTCCTTACCACGGCACTACGAGCCAGGAAAACATAGAAAAAGAAGAAAGCAAAGAAGGGTTTCAAAGAACGAGGAGATGTCTCGATAATCAGGGTGGTGATGTGTGAGACAAATCATCGCGTGCAGCAGGAGAGGTGTGCCGTCGCGCAGAGGGTCAGTACCGTCGCGCGAGCGGAAAGAAAGGAGGGCGCCGTCGCGGAGAGGGTCAACACCTTCACGCGGGAGGAGGAGTTGGCTGAAGTTCTATGCGCTGGATTAGAGCCGCTGAAGACGTTTTTGGGCCGCATTACCGGCGTCGCCGAACGGCTCCTGCGGTTCTACCAGGTGCAGGTGTCAGACGACCAGAAGATTGGCAGGATGATCACCTCCCTGCCTGCTGAATATTCCGGTGTCATTCGTGCCCTCAACAGTACTCAACCGTCGCTCATTACACTGGAAAAATGTCGCTTTATCCACCCACTCCTACGTACCACATACAAACCCAAGATGAGTACATCTAGTGTACCTCCATGTACTGCCGCGTAGCCTTTGGCCAGGTACGGCAAAATAGAACTCAAGTCAAGACTGGACTTTGTGCAGAAGACAATTTTGGTGGAGGACACTACGATTCGGGCCGAGAAGGCTCAGCGCGGCGAAATCATGTCTGACTCCGCGTACGGGAGCACAAGTACTGCATTGCCTGCGAACTCCGACGTGACGTGCCAAAATTGTGGTGCTGGTGGAAATACGAAGGCAAGATGCTGGCACAGGGGTGGAGACATCGAAGGCCAATACCCGGACTGGTTGAAGGGAATGCGCGGCTCGTCAACGGCGCTTATTCCGAGGTCCAACATGGCGTACTCGATCACCCTCTGATTCTTTTCCGCTCGCCCTCTCATTCCTTTCCGTGCGGATTATTTTTTATTCTTTGACATTATATCACAATTCTCTCCTATGACCTTGACTTCTGCGCCGTCTTAGTTCGCTTGGGAGTGTAAACCGTCCGAATACTTTAGATTCATCGGTTCCGGCCATTGGATATTCATTTCGGTCCCGTTTTTGATTCATTCCACCGAGTCATATATCCAAGTCATATCTACATATTTACATAGCAACATTTCTTACATTCCCAAGTCCTTCGTCCGGAGACTTCGACTCATTATTTTCCGCAATTACGATTTGGTGGTGGTGAGCTCTCAGTTAATTAAACTGGTGAAATGCATGGAGTGTAACATAATGATCCAAGTTCCACTCCCTCCTCCCAGATGGGCTGTGGAGAGAATTCCGGGGTACGAAGGAATCAATCGGAACGACCTTTCTCCATATCCAGCTGTTCTTCATAGTCCACGTGGAATGCGCACCCGTACAGCAGGACCACCCAGTCGCCCTGAAGTTTTGCCTTTAGAAAAGATCAGAGCGAGCGGGAGAGAGTGGGTTTTCCGGCATCCGAATTCGCTTTCCTCGTTGATCGCGGGAGATAGGAGTATGAAGTGTCAATTGGTCGAAGGGCCGTGGTGCTATGAATTAAATTATTCTTTAAATCTAGTGGAGAAAACAGTGGCGCTATACTTGGAGTTTCCATAGTACAGCCATTCAAATGCATTTGTGCCGTGTTCGGCAGGGGTAAAGGAGCACTTGACATATCTGAGCTTTTCCCTCCTACTTGACAAAATCTCGCATGGATCATCCAAAACACTGTCCGATTTTCCGCCGATGCCGCTGCCTATTGCTCAAATCACAAAATCACCGATCGCAACAAAGCATCGCGGCATCAGCGGCTTGAGGGCAAAAAAAGGCCTATTGCTGAAATCACAAAATCACTGATCACAATCAAACGATCATCAATGGAGAGGTTGCAGCTGGCCGGAAAGGAATTCTGAAGAGACAGAAAGTCTTAGAATTGCGACAACGCATACCGACGCGCAGCCTTGTATAGGGACTAACATCACACAAAGTGTTGTCCTGTTCAACCTGAAAATTGGCCCTTGAGCGCTCCATTACTGCATGAGAGTCAATAACGGCACCCTAGAGAGTCCATCCCATTCATAACTAGTACTCTTGTCCTTATTCAGGCTTTTGCTGAAGTGTGTTACGCTTTTGGAGCTGATGTTGCAGAACAATTTGCCGCGATGTTCCATGGCATGGTCCATGATCTGGGCCATCTATAATTCGCAGAAGATGTTATAGAATCTATCCCACGGTTAACTGGCCGTCGAACATCTCTGGGATTTTTTTTTGAGATGTTGTTTCTTGCGGATAATGAGATGACATAACTACCAATGCCAATGAACTGATTCCTCCGAAACAAGTTAAATTATTTACAGGTAGGATCATCAAGCAGTTTTCAGTCGTCGTTGGTGAGTGAGAGCGGTCGAAGCTCTTCGGGCGCAGATTGCAACCATTTGAACCGTTTGAAACGGTTTATAAACCGTTTCCCTCCTCAAACAAAACGAAAATAAAAACGGTTTAAACCGTTTGAAATCGTTTTAAAGGGAAACGATTGGAGCCTTAGTAGCAATGTACCGGTGGTTATGCTTACATCTAACTACAAGATGCCAACGGAGCACACACCAATCCAGGGGGTCGATCAAACAAGATGCTCACTTACTGTGAACTGGCCAGTCACTTGGATGGCGGGACCATGGGTTAAAACCCTGTGGGACCTAGTGGGAGTTCTCCCCCCATGGTGCCGGAGCCTGCGGTAGGGATGAAGTGCAGCTCTCCGCATACATCTGTCATCTGGTCCGTCGTCTGATGGGTTGGTCGAAAGAAGGTGAGGATAACACCGTTCTTGCACTCGGCCGGCTGACTGACATGATTGATAAGATCAAGTAAAGTAGACACTTGTAGAACAATCCAGACACACTCCGCAGTACACAAGCCCACTATACTATCCTGCTAGAGCATCTGATTGCTCTAAAGCAGGCTTCTAACCAACAGTGCTATTGCAATCTTACTTTACCTCTTCCATCTAATCTGCCCTCCTCGCTATTATTACAACACACCCATGATCGGAACACACAGGTGCTGTACCCGAGACAGTCAGTCTCCTTCGTCCCCTGACGAGAAATAAAAGAGAAGGGAGAACGGGGCGAGGGAGGAAGGGAGGAGGGTAGGAGGTTGAAGATGGAGATATGCCCGAAAACGCCAAAGAAAGAGAGAAAGGGGTAAGCAAGAGAGAAAACGCACATTCTTTACATCAGCATGCGCACGCTTGTGCACCATCGTCCGACAATCGTAGCCGTACCTGCGCATTCATCAGTACCAATGAAGTCGAAGAAAATGAGGGGAACGGGAACACACCAGCAATTCTCCGGTGGCACCCATCCACCTTGAAAAACAGAAAATGAAGAACATCAGTCCGTTGTGAAAACCGAAAAAAACAACTGCAAAGAGAGAAGAGAAGTGCGACGTAAAAACACACCCTTAACCCTTTCCTCCAACAACCACCTCCACACATGCTCCTCCAAAAACTTCGTTGGACACGGCTGGCAGTAGCTCTTGTCCTTGTCCCACCCATTCCACTGCCCCCTACTCCTCGTTTTTTTACATATAGCGACATCGAAGACACTTGAGATCCACGCGCCAACCCAACCGTCCGGGGCCGCGTCATTGATCAGCATTTGCGCATGCTGAAAAGGCGCGAGGGCAGCGGTGAAGGGCACTGTGACCGAAGTGTTGTATTTGAGTTTGTTTTTGAGGACGTGGCTGACGGGAAGGATGAGGCGGTCCCAGTCTGTGGATCGGGAGTAAATAGGACGGAAGGATAGATGGAGGAGAGAGACCCGCACTGGCTTCTGTGAGGAGGGTGAGCCCGCCGGGGGAAGCGCATTGCGAGCCTGCATGTGCGCAGTAATCAGTGTCATTGCAACATAGTATTATGACGCAGTGATTTTCAACATAGCATTTTGGGAAGACTTGCAGGACACTCGGGGGAATTCTGTTCTTCAGTCATTTTCTTGAGACCTCTGTATCCATCCTTGTGCTCTGTACATCCACTGGCATAAACCAAACTCGGCCCGGAGTCCTTATAATTTGCATAGAGTAAGGGAATTTTGTGTAGTGGAAAAGATTGAACTAATCTATCGATTTATAACATGTATGGCCTCTCAAGACTCATGTCAAGCATGGATACTGTCCATCTTCAACCTGTGACCAAACCACCCCACCCTGCGATATGATATTAGAGAGTTTGTGATAGCCACCTGGAGCAACCTAGGTGGCTTCCGAGGCATGTGGAACCAGGTGGCTCTAATGCGGTCAGGTGACTTTTCAAATGATATCACTGTTGGTTTTGTTGGTGTGAATAACATCCCTCTGGTTCATATCCTTCAAAAAGACATGCAAACATGCTCAACAGGCAAGAATAGGCAGGATCGCATACATATGAGCCTAGCAAGGGAGAATTCAGCATCTCCTGGCTCTCTGGAGGAGAAGGAGACAACAACAATGACCAGGGGGCTGAGGACAACAGCATTGAGGAAGAAAAGAATCAAATGGAACACAGGGTTGCAATGGGACAAGCCACCTAGAAAAGCCACCTAGAACTAGAGCCACCCCCGAAATCTGCTGTAACACATACATTTCTTCGTCCACCGATTCAATCCTTTACATTTTTTAAACACGTGACTTGACAGTATTATCCCCGCCCGAAAAAGAAAGAATTTGCCCTTCCAAAAATGGAAATTCCCAAGTTATAAGCCATTTTTCTTCAATTTTTTTTTACAGTAACGAGAGCGAAGGTTATCGTCGGCGAATTTTTTCTCGTCCACTCCGCTGAATTTTGCACCATCATTTGCCGAATTAAATCAGGTGAGAAAAAGTGGGCGGAAATACTAAAGGAAAACGGAGAGCGGCGAATTTGTAGCTCGCATGTGATCATCGCTTCCATCCAAAAGATGGAAGCCAAGACGGATTCCTGATCCTCTGTATGAGGGCCTGATCGGGTGCACTAGCAAAATTTGATAGAATCTTGTCTTAGTAAATCACCACAAGCTACTCGTTGCCAAGGTTGGCCTCGCTGCGTCTAATACCAAAACCTGACTCCATCTCACTGTTTTTCGAAAAAAAATTAGTTCAGACCCCCTCCCCCCCCCCCCCCCCCCCCACCGTGGGAAAATTTCACATTTGATTGTGTCACATTTGATTGATGTGGAGTATCTGACTCATTCGGTGCCAAGGACAATGGTGTAGCGGAAAAAAGGGCCCGACTCGCCAGAGATTTATAGTGGTGAGCTATCGCGCGGAACTGCTCACTGACCATGTTGCCAGTAGCAGCTCAGTGGTGGGGTCAATAAAATGGGACTCATCCAATGAATTGAAGAGCGTGGATGAGTACGAGATGTCATCCGAGTTACATCGGTCCACAAGTCGTCCACAACGCGGGAAGCAACCCCCCAGTCTCCCCGTATTCGACTCAAGATGCTCGGCAGAAGTCAATTCTGTGGAGTATATCAGAAGTAATCAAAGAGCCAAGTACCCCTCCGCCTAGAACTCGGACACTTAACCGAAATGAGGGAAAAACATTTATCCATGGAGTTTGGGCTCAAGCTGAGTACACCTCTTACCCCCCCGTACAGTGTGAGACGACGTGCGCTTCGTCTACAACCACGGAAAGAATCCTCCCCCCGAATTCGGCATTTTTCAAGACCTCCCGGATGAACCGGCGGCACAGGGCCATTTCAGGTGAGAGTAGAACGATTTGGTGCTCTCAATGTACGATTTGCTGAGCAAGAAATTTTAGTTTCATCATGCGTGCTTCATATAGGACATTACTTGGAGCACTTCCGGCTTGCACCCGCCATTACTGCTATTCACAGCGATTGCTTTCAACCCAAACTTGTCACGAAAGGTCTCAACCAGGGTACAGGTGAGGAATATTAATTGTTATGGGTTCTTCGCTGAGGCTTACCTGTTCGTCGTGCAGTGCTATGAGTAGGGAAATAAATAGAGTCACTTTCCCAGTGCTACTTTCGTGTGCATAAGGACCTACTACAATTGTTGTCTTGCCCATCCCAGTGCCGGCGAACGAGCCCATCGCGCATTAGAAGCTGAGCTTCGATGCCCTCAAGCTGGTAGGCCCGAACGAAATGCTTCCAATTGAATTTCTTCTGGGCTTTTGAGAGTGGCTGCCGCGAGTTGGGTCCGGGGCGCGATTTTTGAGTCCCAATTTTGCGTGAAAAAATTAAATTTTCTACACAAGTTGCTGTAGAAAAAAATAAAAATTTCACACAAGTTGCGGTAGGTTGCAGCCTGTAATAGCTCGTATCAATAACCTTGAGAGGGAAAAAAAGACACATTTCAAGATTAATCCGGGGAAAAGATGAGCTTTCCCAGATTAATCATGGGCGATGAAATCGGTTCAACAAAATGAATAGCATGACGGGACTCGAACCGGAGACCGCTGCCATGCAATAGCGGCGTGGTGCTGTCCCAATTTGTGTCGGGTCCGTGGATCAACCCAGGTTGCAACAAATCGTCGCCAACTGTGTTCATGTCGGTGAACCTGGTTTCCTGGCAAGGATCGTGCTAGATATCAATTCCTTTTTGTACTTCAAACCATCTGTCTCATGCCTTCCGTCATTTCTTCGCTCCCAAGTTCGTGGCTGCTTCACCTTCTGGCACGTTCCGCCCACCTGGAAAGATTTGCCCGCCAATTAATTCTGCCACCCTCCAATTCAATGACATTTGTTCTGTCTTTGTGCCACCGCTCGTTCCTATTCTGGTTTGTCTCGGGCTCGGCTGGTTGACATTCAAAATCTTTCTGTGGGCACAAGATCGCGCATGAAACTGGATTATTATAGCGGCAAACCGTGTCTCTTGACGGTTGGCAGGCCGCCCGGCATTTATTTTGGTAGTACTTATGCACTCAGATTCAATTCATTTTATTTTCCCTCTACGGTGCGACTTACCGGAGCGATGCGGCGGTACCCACGCGTACTCTGAGTCGACTTCCGACGGATCCGGTAGGTGTATAATCTTGGTCTTCGGACTGTCTCCTCGCAGACCTCGGGGAGGAGCGGTTGATAAAAAACGGGCTCATCGACCTTGTTCGTCAATGCAGGATGTCTTGGGTGAATGATATTGTAATAGTGCTATCAGAACTGCCAATACCAGTCTACTGCAATGTTATGCCAGTTTCCGTCATTGCCGTCGAAACAATCGATTGCACTGGGTCGCACTGCCAGAGAGCGCCAAGAAATGCATTGCAACTCCATTTCGTCCCAAGCCGTGAAGCCGTAAATACGGCCGTAACGGCTCCACGACACGGTCAACACGGTTCATTTGCGAGCCGTGCCCGTACCGCGTACGAAAGACGCGCGAGCATCATGATTAATACACCCCTTACCTACAAAAACCCAAGAACTTCGCATAATCTCCTTACAGCTCTTTGCGGAACTTAGGGCGCGGCTCATTTTTTATCAAAATTTGATGTTTCACCAGGATGGCTGCTGTGAGCTCAATTCCTAGCTGTTTCCCTTGAAAATATGACCATTGAATTGCATTTCCATTCCGGAGGGCATGGCCTCCTCAGACTTTCTGATGGTGAATCAAATTGCCTGATTGGAAAATATCCAGGTTTTGACTAGGACGGCTGTAACATGAGGTATATTGTTCGATTTGGCTAAGTTTTTGATACAATGAACTCACAGGTATACCAGAGGGCAGCAAATACCGGAATTTTTATGTGACCCATACTTCAGATTCATTATCTATTACGAGCACACCAAATTCTATTTTTGAAGTCTTGAGCTAAATACAAGTCATATAAAAAATCCGGTATTTGCTGCCCTCCGTATACCTGTGAGCTCATTGTATCAAAGAATCAGCCCAATCAAACAAATATGGCTCATGTTACAGCTGTCCTGCTCAGCCAGGTTTTGGTGTTGAGCAGACAGCTGTAACGTGAGCTATATTTGTTCGATTGGGCTAATCTTTTGATACAACAAACTCACAGGTATACTGGAGGGCAGCAAATACCGGGATTTTTTATATGACTTGTATTTGGCTCAAGACTTCAAAAATAGAATTTGGTGTGCTCATAATAGATAATGAATCTGAAGTATGGGTCACATTAAAAATTCCGGTATTTGCTGCCCTCTGGTATACCTGTGAGTTCATTGTATCAAAAATTAGCCAAATCGAACAAATATACCTCATGTTACAGCCGTCCTAGTCAAAACCTGGATATTTTCCCAATCAGGCAATTTGATTCGCCATCAGAAAGTCTGAGGAGGCCATGCCCTCCGGAATGGAAATGCGAATTCAATGGTCATATTTTCAAGGGAAACAGCTAGGAATTGAGCTCATAGCAGCCATCCTGGTGGAAACATCAAATTTTGATAAAAACATGAGCCGCGCCCTAAGTTCCGCAAAGAGCTGTAAACTGTCACAAGTGGAAGAATTAAGTAAAAAATGAGGACGTTATAGGACCGTTTCTTTCAGTTATATAGAGTATACGTAGGGTAACCAGCCCGCTCTGGTTACCTTGCTGGTTACCCCCGCGTAGCGTAGCCGAGGTAACCACCGGAATATATGTGTTTACCCAACGATGATCGGAAAATCGGCTCCGAGCGAGCCGTGGCACTGCCGAACTACTTCCGATCATTGTTCGCTTGGATCTGGCAGCCTTTCCCACGGTTCGAAGAAACGGTCCAAGGCATCGCACCCAAGAGAAATCTTCTGAGAGAAGTAAACACTGTAGTATGTCTGGCATGTTACGTAATTGCATACGTTAGAACAGCTTGAATGAGGGAGAATTTCGGTCACGGAAGGCCCGAGGGAGGATTGGTCACACTGGAAATCTCCATTCCTTCCAATCTGCCTACAATCCTTACGAACGGTCTATCTAAATAGAGGAATGTAGGTATAATTTGTCAAGGTCACCATGGTCAATACATCCGGCAGTTCAAGCAGGTAAAAGGTCACGTGACAAGGCGCCAAAGGGTAACCGTGGTGGCCACCACACCGTTAGTACATCCAAATATCAACTTCTTTTCAATTCAAGAGTCCACTACGTAACCCAGAGTCCGGGTAGATAGTTTACTGGGTATTACAGAAGAAACTAGGGAGCTTTTATACAAACTGCAAACTATTAATGGAGATGAAAGGAAACTGTAGGATCAACCCGTTAGAACACCTCCAACGGGTCAGTGGCCAATGGTATCAAAGATATTCCCAACCATGAGTACAAAGCTGCTCCTCCGGAGATGAACCATATGCTGTCCCGGATATGCCGCCACTATTATGTGCTGGTTGCCATGTTACTGTCCATATGCCCGCTGGGTCGAGCGCCGAGCAACACAGCCACAAATATCCGGAGTAAATGGGGGCGGCGGGAAGACGAGGTTATCACGGTGTGTATCACCGTCTTTTCTTTGCGCCCTGAATACCTTTTCGATGGATATTGCAGATCATCGCCTGGTCGAAGAATCACCCACCACGCTGCATCCAAACTTGACGGATAACGCCGAAGTGTTGGTGTATGGCGGCGATGGCACTCAGAGCCCGTCGACACGCCCTGTAGTATTGCGGGGTGTAGCATATTTGTATGAAATATTTATAAGTACAATTCATTATTTTCGCCGTGCATTGATTGGGAATTGTTCACAATCAAGTTATAAATGGGTGGCGGCTGTTCAAACAATCAAAATCGGATAGATGGGTGATCCAAGGTTGTTTTCTCCATTAGCTCTCCGAGCAGGTTTCGGACAGACATCACATTTTTATTTTGCTTTTGTCCAGCACACCTTTTACAATCTTATGATCCCGGCTGAGCTAATCCCTCCATTTCCACCCTGCAATCTCGACTCTACCTTTATAGATATCTCAGTTCTGCTTAACGCAGTACTCGGTGCAACTTCTTCTTTTGAGGGTACCAAAATGCCTCGAAACCTTCCACTTTTGAACGAGGACAAAGCAAAATACTCTTGTGGAGTCAGAACCGCCCAAATACAGAAAAATTTCCAGAACTTGAGTCGCTGCCACATTTCCTCCTCTGACTCGAAATCCGACTCAAGATTTGAACCTTCTGCAGAAAATTTCCCGGATTCATCCGAAGGAATGTTCTCGTCGTCTTGATCTTGTGCCCCTCGTCATCTGACCCCTCAACACTCATCTCATCGCCGTCTTCACGGAACTGGTCGGGTGTGATGTCGTCATTGTTTGCGTGAGTCTCAACATCACGTGAACGCGAGATTTCTCGGCCCTCGTTCGACACTGTCAAGTCAGCGGTTCAGCTCAAACTTTTTGTACCTTACCCATAGCATGCTAATGAACATCTGAGTGAATTTAAATGGTCAAAATTGTTCCAATTTCAGAGGCACAGTTGCTCGCAACACAAATCCCTCCCTCAAATTTTGGTCTTTTCTCCTGATTCTGACACCATTGTACTTGTATGGGATCCCTGCACCTGCATGCACCCGTGGATATATGATGATTATATAATCTGCACCAAATACGGAAATTAGGATCATTTTGTGTATATCACCTCCTGTACATGCCCTACTGATCTTTTCCACCTGTGTGTAGGAAAACATATCGTCGTTTCCTCCCTGTCTCGTCAGTCCTCATTACCTGATCGTGGCTGGTGTTATGGCGCGGGCGCGGGACCCGCCAACAATCGTTGAACAGACATCGAGTAAATATTCATTAAATCTTGGTCTAACATTGAGAGAACATCCGCCGAACATCCTGCAAATGTTGTGGACCAAAAATTCACACCACAGCCATACGGATTTTGGTTGGATTTTGGCATCCCTAACAGAATGGGGGACCAAGCACCTCCAATGAAGAAAAGAGCATTTTGGCACGAAGATGCAAAGTCAGAATTCCAGCCATTTGAATATGTACAGGTAGAGAATACCACGAATACCAGATATCACGAATATTCGCGAGTATACATTCGCGAATAACAAATACTCATATTCGCGAATGGCTGTGGCTGTGCTATTCGCGCGAATGCGAATATCAGTTTTCAGGAAAGTTGATATTCGCGAATATTTGCAGCTGTAATACACAGCCAAAGTTTCAATCAAGCATGGTAAATTTGGGTCTGTTTCACACATCTCCTCTCTGGAACCAGAACATACTTCATTTACACCAACTAGATCTGTAATTCATATGCAAACCAACCACTTTAGAGACATTTTTACTTAACAACTGCTTGACAGGTTGAACACGGCAAGTGTGATGGTCAATCAAATGGTTGAACATGCAAGACAAGAGCTTGTATGAGTCTTTGACAATGTTTAAACTCACAAGATAGCATAAAAGTGCTCTCAGCAACTCATTGGTGGCTGCTAAACCCCTGAATTCTCAATGTATTTGCTGAGTATTCGTATTCATGAATATTCGCGAATATTGCTGACTAAGCAACAAAATATTTGCCATCAATATTCGTACGAATGTGAATATCAGTTTTGAGGTTGTGGTGAATATTCATATTCGCGAATATATATTCGTGGTATTCTCTATGTACAGGAAGTGGGGGTTCAGTGCCCGTTCATTTGCCGGGTCGCCTTAAAAAATCTCATTCTCATTTTCTATAGCCGACCTCGACGTTCTACCCGCCTATCCACCGCACCATGTCCGGAGACACCGTATGGCAATTTGCATAGTTTTCGCTCACCAGCTTACGCCTTCCCCCTCAGGAGTCGCTCTACCACGCGCCACATATTGGGCCGATTCCTTGTCGTGATTCAAAAAACCACCTGACCCACAAAAATGAAGAAACCCAGTGGGCTGCGCCACCACCATCAGCACTCCGGTCGACTTGCGGCCAGAAACCCTGTCCGGATCTTCGCTGGTATCACCCGTACTTAGCGGTCGCGTGTTACGAATCTCTGGACGCCCGCCCACATCGGCACCGAGGGTAATGAATTTGCGGATGAAGCTGCCAAGGCTGCGACCCTTCTTCCTTCAGCTTCCACCGTCCCAGTGTCACTCACCACGTGCCGACGCAGTATTGATGCCCTCTTCCTCGAACGCTGGAGCGAGCAGTGGAAGGTAGCAACACCCGGCCGCGGGCTTCGCGAAATTGACAATTCTCCACCATCTCTAATCCTTCGCTCGCCTTACCTGTCCTCAGCCTCTCGAGCAGACATCTCCATTCTATCCCAACTCCGCACCGACTTCTCGGCTCTTAACGCCCACCGATTTCGTTGCAGACTTGTTGCGTCTCCGGCCTGTGATGCCTGCGGCGCACCGAGAGAAACCCGGGCACATTTCGTCCTCCATTGCCCAGCATGGGAGCACCTTCGACCCCCACTGCAAGCAGCATCGTACGCCGCTGGCTTTCTGGGTGCGGTTGACGTCCGTACGCTGTTACACTGCCCGGAACTCCTGAAACCCGTTATAAACTTCATCACCCAAACACGTCGTTTCTGCTGAGTCTTCCTTTTATATTCTTTCTTTTCTCTCTCTCTCTCTCTCTCTCTCGTAGTTCAACTCTGAATATACTCTTATTAGACCCCATATGCCTCACCATACCTACAACAAGACACCTCCTCCTACTACATACAGTCTTCCTTAATCATACGAGTTTCCCCTCATCGTCTCACCTTTTCTTTTTCTCTCTTACTTACAAAAACGTCTCATAGCCATTTACCACTACGTATCATCTATACCCCAAACGAGTGCATCTAGTGTACTTACCTGTACTGCCGCGTAGCCTTAGGCCAGGTACGGCATAAATAGAAATCAAATCAAGTCAAGTCAAGTCAAGCGTCAAGGCAACTCGGTGCTTGTTAATCCGCATGCGAAGATACAATCTAAACGCCATGACTTTGTGGACCCATTTACCATCCACCGATACTAAACGGTCTGTGAGTAGGTCCCGTGTTCGTGAATAGGCATGTAGGTCAACATTTATGGATGTTTCCATGGACTGTTTCACCGCCGCAATCAGTTGATCGATTGTTTCAACTGCGATGGCTGACCCCGACTTCACATCCCAGTAGACTGGTATCGGTAGCTCTGACAAGACTATTACAACATCATTCACCCAAGACATCTTCAATTGACGTGCCAGATTTAATGAGTCGATAAGCCCGTTTTTAACCAATCGCTGGTTTGCAAGGTACCGCAGATTGCGGAGGAGCAGAAGCGTTCGGCGGTATGATATAGGCTCCAGGCCGGTTTCGGAGAATAGTAAAGCTATTACACTGCGCTCTGTGAGTCCCAGCATTCGACGGAGGTAGTGATTCTGGACGGCTTCTCGTTCAACCCTTCGAATTTTAACCACATCGGGGCATATATCTGCCGCCGATATAAGATATGGGTCGACTCGGGCCATATAGAGAGTTCTTGCGTCCCAAACTGACAAGCCGCCGACCATTCGATTGACCGCTAAGCAAGTGTTTGCAATTCTCTCAGCTTTACACGCGATGATGTCCCACATACATATCCTTGGCACTGAGATTATCACCCTCTTTATAAAATTACGCTGTCTGTCCGTCTGTCTGAAGCCTTTTCAATCTCCGCTCAACTTCTTGATGTGCGCAGCATTCCGGATCGGCACTGTTGATTCCTCCACAGCAATATTTCTAAGTCCGCCGTGCGATTTGTTGCCGTGTTCGGGCTGCCCTTCAAATAAACTTTGGACGTGTGAAAGAGTACCACCTTTTCTATCTGCGCCTTTCATCCGACGTCATCCTAGGCAACCTCGCTACGAATTGTACTTTTATTAGCTGCTGACACCGGAACGTAGTGAAGGTACATCTTGTTATATAAAAGATTTATCAACTATCATAAGTCTCGTGGAGTCTGACTATAAGTGAGACTATGAGATTATGCCAGACCCCCACATACTGGAACATCGAGGCTTCTTTGAGCAGTTTGCCATCGAGATAGAATTCTTGGGGGATCTTTGGCTTGATTCCCATCGGCCCCCACGAGCATTTGTAGACAGTATCATAAGATCATCTGCATGTTCTAATTTCGATATTGCTTTCCCGTTACGGGAAAGTTGGACCACGTCTCCTCATCTTTAAAACTATTCATTTGCCAGGATTGGAACAAGGTCCGGCAGCGGGTCAGGACCGCGCTGTGCACATAACACATTGGTTCTCCATTGCAATGGGGCGGACTTCTGATACGAGATAACACACCCTGTGACACAGTGATTCATTTTAAGAATCTCCGGCCTAGCACCTCGTGCTCACTCATAATGATCGATCCGTCGAAACGTAAATATTTGCGAAGTGGAGGAGCGAGGAGCAAGGCTCCGAGTGATGAGGCTGGCTGGGAAAGGGGATTCTCAAGGCACTTCCGGACGACGTCGATTCCACACTCAAGAAAGCGCTCACGGACGCCCACCGAAAGCTCAGCGACTATTTCTACAAGTTCGATCAGTCCGAATATTATACTTGGGCGGCGCGTGAGTGCTTCTTTCTCTCGCCACCTTGAATATTGTCTAATTTCTTGTCAGTCCTCGATCCTCGCATTTCGTACGCAGGTCTTCGCAACGACTATGCCGACGACCCCGACCTCGTCGCCACCGCGGAGTTGGCCAAATCCAGTCTCCAAACCCATTTTGAGATCTACTATGCACAGCCCGAGATGGACGCTACCTCTTCCGCAGCCACCACAGCTCCCGACAATGTACGGTCACCGGTGAAGAACTTCACCTCTCGTTACGTGAAGCGGAGTGGTATAAACAAGGAGAGCGAGCTTGATTATTACTTCACTTTGACTAGCCAGCCTCTTCCTTGGGACACCGACCCGATTATGTGGTGGTGTCTTCTCCGGAGGCCGTGATCTCATTGGGATCCGTCGTGCGAGTCTCAACGCAGATACAATCCGGAGCCTTATGCTGGTCAAGGCACAACTCAAGCTTCAGCGCAAAGCGGTCACTGACCTTGTCGGGGACAAATTATAGCCACTTACTTAACTCTAATACAATATACTGCATTTTTTTCCGCCCCTGACACGACCGTATCACCGTAATGACCGTAATTTTACGGTCACCGTACCGTCCGATACTCCAAGTCATTGCTCCCGGGCCGTAATCCCACGGCCGTGTTCTTGCACGGCCGTATCCAGCACGGCCGTGACCGTATACGGTACGGTTGCCAGCCCTACACATGGTGAGTCCACGTCTATCTACGCCTTCTTCGTTCTTCTTCGACAAGCTTTGTATATCCATCTGATATTTCGACTGTTCAGGTTAACTTGGGCCCCCAGGAGGACATGCCGATGACGGCCAGCCATTCGCCCAGCAAACAGTCAGTGGTGGTCGGCAGCAACTCTGCCGGAAATCAGTGATCATAAAACCGGTATTGCCGCCTTTGGAAGGTACCCCCTATTTCTACCTCTCTTTTTCTCAGAACACTGTTCCCGATGTCACTTTAATTACGAGTACTTTAGTAGTTGTTCATAATATTTCGTCAAACCGAGATTTCTGCGACCTCGACCTGTTTTTGTCCGACAAAAAACATACACCCAATATTGGCTGTGTACACTACAAATTTGAAGCCTACATAGTGGCTGTACAGAATTCCTTACTGCACTCACAGTTTCATTAGAAACGAATCTAATGGATTTTATGTGTTGTCACGGTGGCTGAGTATTTTTCTTACATAACAGATTCCGATTTTTCTTTCAGCTCTTCAAATGTTCCGGGATTAAAATTTTGTTCACCTCACACCATTCTTTCATCAGCTAACTTCGTTTTCGCTTCCTCAGATCTCTGCTGTCGGCAAATTGTGTTCGCAAAAGGGCCCGCAATATTGTCACTGTGTGTGATGTCACATCTCAAGTGGCTGAATGCCGACGATCATTTAACTTTTACCATTTATTGCGAGGCAGCTCGTGGCATAATGATTTGACCTACTCTGCGTGCTGCTCGCAAAACAGCGAAGCTTCGCTTATGCGCGCGTGCACGATCAACGGCAGCTTTATTCAGTGTCCTCTAAGGCCTTAAATCAAGGCCCTCTCGCCATCCGTGGCCTTAGGTTGATTTAAGGCCTGAGCGTAGGCCTTAGATCCCAAAAAGGAAATTTTCTCGGCAATTTGGCGGAAAGAATCAACATGAATTCGAGGTATTCTAATGACCCCACACCTCGTCGTCGTCAATCTCGATCGCTCCATCGTCCGGAGTGTCGTCCTCAGCGTCCAGTTCCGCCATCACCTACATATATATCTCCTCCTCCTCCTGCGCACGGCGTGACACTCGAGTGCGAAGAGATGATTTCACACCTTTGCCAAACAATCTTTCCAACGTCATTGGCTGCCACTTACGGGGTCGACGAAGGCGTTCGGGGGTTACGGCTTCTGTTGAGAGTGTTCTTGACACATGCGCGGCAGGAAGCGCAGCTGTGCTTCGTGTTTGTGGCTTCGACCTCGTCGAAATGGTCCCAGATTGGGCCCTTTTTGCTGCCAGCCATGGTATATGGCGAGAAAATTCCTGAGCACGTGTAGTGGACACGTGCAAAAAACATGTGACTTCTCCCCGGAACACATCCTTCAAATTACGGGCAGAATTGATGAAATTGAAATTTATGCGTGTCGGAATTGATGAATGGGGCACACCCGCAACTTTATAAGGAGAGAGATGAACAGCATCTGATCCTTGAAGTAGGAAAGATCAATGAATGTGATTTTTATGTTTGTGGCTTCTACGTCCATCCTTTACGGTGGTGAGAGAGTCGCAGCAGTCAGTCCCGCATTTGCGGACAGTCGCAAAGTGCGCGACACAGAAGAAGCAAGTGTATGGTAGCGGAAGCAACTTCGTGACAAGTCTTTTGCCCAATTTGGAAATTATTACTGCAGGTCCAGAAAACACTTGAACGTAAAGGGAACCGTGCAAAACATGCTGTAGGAAGGCAAAGAAGAGTTTCCCTGGGTCAAAAGTTTGAAAATCCTATTTTTGTTTTTTGTCAACCGGATTTCGCGCTTTTCGGCTCGGCCCGGACCCACCGAGTGATCCGGTGGCTGTGCTTCTCTGGCAAAATTTACAATAAACTCAAATAAGGTGAAATAAAGTGCTTTGGCGGCAAGAACATGGAACCAAGTTCGTGGGCATTGATTGCTATGAGAGACCCCCAGAAAAGTTAACCACCGGCGGAATATTTCTGTATTTCGGCATGGGCAAGCCGGCTATATGAAATTACCTCATGCGGAGTGGCGCGCACGCTGGGGAGCGCCGCTAGTGCTATAGGTGAGAGGGTGTTGGGAAAGAGTCGGCACAGGAGCTTTTTACTCATATCTCCCATTCTATCTCTTGGAACAATTTGTTGCCATCTTTCCGGGGAGGCCATCGATTCCAAGAAGAACCATGAGTATTAGTAAACTCAACCGTTAACGGCGATAGAATCAACAAATTCCTTCCAATCTAGGCTTTGGCAGGGTATCAAGTGGATTTCTCTACAAATCTATATATTTGAAGTATGCACCATATTCACTATCCCGGTACGAGATGCCCTCCGGAATACAGCAAAGTACATCGTATCAAAAATCTAGACCAATCCAAGCATTATTAGTACTGTGAGACGCAGTCTACTCTTGTACAGCCAAAAACCCCGCAATGTACCAGAAAGATGAATTGTCATCAGAAATGACGAGATCTCGGGTGCAGAGGTCGCTGTGCACCATATTTTGGATTTGTCTTCATGGAGTGAATTTCATGCCAGAACAGAGTGAAAATAAATTTCACCCTAAAACGCAGTGAAACAAAATTTTCACTCCATATCGTGAAAATTTGGTTTCACATCAGAAAAATCTGAACTTCTATGAAGTGCAAAGGGCACTTATGCGGGTCTTGGATGGTCTTTCATGGTCTATGTCGGTCTTTAAAATTCCTAGGGACACTATCAGTGTCTATAATTCACTTTGGTGGTTTATATGACTTGCGGGGGTACTATCAGACGGTTAAGAAGTGGTCTATATGTTCCTCTGCGGGCTCTATAATGTTCGCAAAATTGACCAAGGTATTATGTTGTTCTATAGAGGTCTATAAAATTACTCTGTATCAGATCGAACTATGTTGCCAGTTGTTAATATAACGGCATACGAGCATTCACTGGCAGTGGACTGAGTATCTGTTGTCCACATCGCGTTGATTCCATCCGAAATTTAAGAAAGCCGACAGGTGTTGGGAAATTGTGAAAATTCCTGGCACAAAGACAGATACTGTCCAGCCCGCCAGATTGGGAAGGCGATCGACGGCGTCGAGTCCTAATTGAGGTTGGCGATGCCAAGGAGGATTGCAACGCTATAGATTCGGCCCGCCCGTCCCAGCACCGCCTCCCGCCATTATGGAGAGGTTGGACATCGATTTTTCAATGATGAGGGCATCAACGAAAAATCCTCAGAGACAGTTTTGCTTAGAATTCCGCTGGCTATCACCTCGCAATCATTTGGGTGAAACCAGCTCTCCATAATAAGTCACGTTTTGAGGCAGAGTATGATCTAATGACAATTGCCTTTGCAACACTATAGATTCGGCCTGCTTTTCCCAGCACCGCTTCCCACCATTATGGAGAGGTTGGATGCCGATTTCTCCATAACGAGGGCATTAGCAGAAAATGTGAAGAGACAGTTTTGCTTAGAATTCCGCTGGCTATCACCTCGCAATCATTTGGGCGAAAGCAGCTCTCCATATTAAGTCACGTTGTGAGGCGGAGCGGAATGAATATGCTAGGGCTACATAGCAGTGTGTAGTAGCGAGAGACAATATAACGATGCTCAGGTCTATGAAAGGGAGAGCAGAATAGATATCTCTATCATTCAAAGGCATTGAAGGCAAGCTGATCGGTGTTGTATTCACAAACAGGTACAATATGATACGAGGGATCTGCTTACATAGTTCCTCAGTACTACACTGACTCGGAAAAAGTATTGGATCACGTGAAAATCATAAAAGATTGATCTCATGCACGACTCTGCTTGTTTTGACTAGATTTTTCTGGCTCAAAGGATGGTCAAAGAGATGTCGTGTATGCATATCAAATACGGGATATTTGCATCAAAAATCCAGAAAGATATTCGGGATTTAAACGTTAAGGGTGATCCAATTATTAATCTGGCAGGGATAAGGAAACACTTGAAGGATTTCAGCTTTTAGCATCAAACTTTAATTGTGAGCGAGAATATCACAGCCAGAGTTCAAATTATAGCTGTGGACCCCCCGCGTGCGAGAATTTCACAGCCAGGGATTAAATTGTGGCTCTGGAATCCCCGCGAGTGCTTCTGATTCGGGCCGAGGTTCCAGCACTGCCACACCCAATATGGAGAGTTCCGTGACCTCTGGTTTAACAACCAAAGCAGCCGGGACAATTCCAAACAGACAGGGCTCAGAATAGTGCTGGGTATCATCTGGCAGTTTGCGGCATGCAATTAGCTCTCCATACCAAGTCACGCTTTTCAAAATCCGTGATAAAAGAAACAAGCTAGGCTGTATTTGGCAGTGTCTTCCTTTACAGGTTTCTCTCCTACTATTTCAACATTGCATTATGTTGGTTGACCTAAATTTATAGTGATCTGGGCTGCACCAGGGCGTACAAGTTGGGCATTTTGGACCTTTTGTGCCAAAAATACTGAAAATAGCCAACTTGCGGGCCACGTTGCGAGCTCAAAACCCCATTGATTCTGGTGAACTAAATTGTGAATATGCTCCATTTTTCAAGTGATTTCAGCCTGCCCTCGCGGTTTTTTGATCTCGTGCGAATCTGCCAAGTCGATTTTCGAGAAAACTCCTGATTATTTTATTCTGAGACAACGCAACCGGTATAATATGGCTTAAATTGTTCAAGAGTCCCTTAAATCACTCGAATTTCATGCCACAATTTTATTTGGAGTGATTCGGCTCAGAAATGGACCTAAACGAGCGCGTGCAGGACTTTACATCGCCGCTGTATTATTTCATTCAATTCGGCAGGGGGTGTGACGCGTGACACCTGTTCTAGTGAAAATTCTTTTACACACTTAATTCCAGGCTCACTGTAATTTTTACAGGTTTGACATTTGAGCCAGGATGCAACTGGATGCAATGTTAAAATTCACGTGAGCTGTTCACAGCATCGAAATTCAGACTCAAAACTGACCAGAAAGCTGTCAAATAATGTGGCTTGAGTTACAAAATTCTCCGAGCAACCTCAACACCGCGCACACCTATGGAATTGTTGCAAAAGTTCGGACTAAATAACGCATCAAACCGCAACCGCATTTTAGCGTACTTTTTAACGTCCCGCACCGTCCTACCCTCCTGGAAATCAATTCGATGGCCGTTTTATTCACGGGCCGCAACCGTCTAGGTCTTTCGACTTGACGGCCGTTGCCGTTTGCGGGACGGTGTCCATCCCTGTATTACACGTCCCGCAACGTCATCGATGGCGAGCAGCGGGCGTGGGTAGAGCAGAGGGTCGGAAAGTTGGAGTTAACTAATTGCTGGCGTCGTAGGTGGTTTACCTGTAACATTTGGTATGTGGAATGTTATCTTCTGCATTGTATAATCGCTAAGCAGCTTCATGTTGACGTGAACTAGCCTGCACCTCTCTTAATATATGACTTTATGTATCATACACAACGCAAAACTGTGTTCTCGCCCAATTTGTGATGACATTGATGCAGTCACATTTTTTTATCCCATACTCTTTGTGACTCTTTAATGACTACATTCCATAGCACACCTCCTGACGCCGTCGTGTTCAAAGGCGCCGCCAATATCTCTCGCACGCCGCATCTCCGGACGGGTCGACGCGGAGGTGGCGTTGCATTGCTGATTCGGGATGACATTGAGTTCACATCGAGTCCTCTTCGCGTACCAAGTCACGGGAATTGGGGCAGTGAAAAAGGGCATAACTTACCAGGCGATGCTTGCGCTATGTCCGGCTCGAGTCGCCGAGGAACCATACCTCACCTCGAATATGAGTGAATATTTCCATTTCGGGGACACGGGAGATTTGACCCATGAAAATTACCTTAATGGGAGCGGACATTGGATGGCCGGACCACCAAAAAGTCGATGACCCCGCCGAGAGTGGACGATCGAGCGAGAGGAGGATGCGGTGACCGATCCGCCAAAAGATGCTCGGCATGCGGCGGCACACGCTTAGGCGAAGCCGAGCGGAGTTTGAATTCAAGTGACCGGAGAGTGATCGGGCGGGTCAGCGGAGTGATCGGTCTCCGACATACGCTAGAGAACAGAGAGCCCGTCCCTTGGAGGACGAGGGACATACTTTTGAAGGGTCGGGGTCGTGAAACGACGCAGGCCGTGAATGGTGCTCACGGGCACAGAGGAGGACGAGCTGGCTATAGGAGATGGGGCAGGACCTGCAACGCTATCCACCGCTGTAGGCGTAGGGACAGGCGTCGTGCCGGGGAGCATAGAAGAGCTGCTTCCGGTGCTAGGTGTTGTCCAGGGAGAGGTCCAGGACGAGTACGGGAAGCCACCAGTGACTCCAGTCAAGGGCCCCGGAGGCGCATATGCGGACGTGTGCAGAGCGGAAGTGCCGCCTAGCGCAGGGTCGTATGCAAAAGATAACGTTACCGGCCGCAATTGGGCAATTCAAAAAATATTCCATAATGTGGTTCGCCAGTGGTTAAATTTTCTGTCCGTGTGTTGGAGGATGCATTCACCCAGCCGGACTATTAATCGACCAGAAAATGAACACTCATTCCACTTCTGCACCGGGACGAAATAGAATATGCGCACAGCCAGAAAATTCAAAAAATATTCCACAACGTGATTCGCCGGGGGTTAAAATGGTTAAAATCTCTGTGTGTGCGTTGAAAGGATGCATAAACCCCGCTGGGGGGCACGGTAGTGTAGTGGACTACCGTGCGATGTTCAACACATCACCTGCTGACAGTTTTTTGGGCGGCAGGTTCGAATCCCCCCACCGCCGAAAAGTTAACACTTTAGACACTTTTCGGCTTCTCACTGCCGACTTTCCAGCTTTGGTTCTGTTTGGCCTTCTTTAGCAAATCGCCCCCACTCCCATCTGAGAATCCCTACACCCGCCTATCTCCACCCATCTTATCTTATCTCCGGTTCACAGCCCGAAATCACCCATCGGCCTGCACATTCCAACTCCGCAGTAGTGCGTTCATGCCCAAACCCGCCCCGGTTGGCGTGGGGGACCTGGTTTATCCCAACAGAAGTGGGAGTTTCGATGGGAGCCAACAAACAAACCGAAGACATCACTACACAGAGCCGAAAAAGGGAAGTTCGATCATTCTGGGGCTGGGTTAATGATGGATGGGCAGAGCCAAACAGGGTGCCGGGATTGGGATGGTGTCGGAGCGTGGCGGTCGGACTTCGGAATAGACAGGGCTGGGAATGATCCACTAACTTGCCGAAAGATGGCAACCAATCATGCGGGACCTCCCGCTAAGGGGCCACTCCGGTGGCTCCTCAGTGCTGCCGCAGCATACATTATGACCCATACATATCCCCGAGAAATATACACATACAAACAGTGCAGAGAGATCCCTACCATATCATACGCGACAGAGGGGAAATATATTGATTAGAAAAATAAAATAAAACCCCGCCAGACCTTGAATCGACCCGAAAATGAACACTCATTCTGCTTCTGCACCGGGAAAAGGTAAAATATGCGCACAGCCACAAAACTCAAATAATATTCCACAACGTGGTTTGCCAGGGGTTGAATTTCCTGTGTGCATGTTGGAGGATGCATTCATCCAGCCGGACTATGAATCAACTGGAAAATGAACACTCATTCTACTTCTGCACTGGGAAGGGATAAAATATGTGCACAGCCACAAAATTCAAAAAAAAAATTCCACAATGTGGTTTGCCGTGTTAAATTTTCTGTTCATGTGTTGGAGGATGCATTCACTCAGCCAGACAATGAATCAACCAGAAAATGAACACTCATTCTCCTAGGAAGGGATAAAATATGTGCACAGCCAGAAAATTCAAAAAATATTCTACAACATGGTTTCGCCGGGGGTTAAATTGTCTGTCTGCGTGTTGGAGGATGCATTCACCTAGCCAGACTGTGAATCGAGGAGAGAATGAACCCTCATTCCACTTCTCCACTGGGAAGAGGTAAAATATGCACACAGCCAGAAAATTCAGCAAATATTCCACAATGTGGTTTGCCTGGGGTTAAAATGTCTGTCCACATGTTGGAGAGTGCATTCACCTAGCCAGAGTATGATTCGACCAGAAAGTGAACACTCATTCCCAGTGAGAAACCCAGCTAACAAAATCGAGCTAGAACGAGCTATATCGAGGAATCGAGGAATATCGAGGAATATCGAGGTGTGCCTGCTGTCTGATCTGACAATTTCAGTCAAACAGCCTGCCAACAGGCACACATCCATCACAGAATGACGCACCTCGACGGGCCCTCAACAGTCTTTTTGCAATTTCTTACAAGTGCTCGACGCTGCTCGACGTCGCCGTGCGATTGCGTCATAGGCACGTCGTTGCTCTTAATAAACACAAGTCGTACGATTTCGGACTTTGAAATGCTTCTTTCTTTCCTTCCACCCCCTCCCACTTCCCGCCCGCGCTCTGGCGCGCTCTTTGTACCACAGTGCACATTTTCCCCCGCCTCGTATCATTGCGCCCTGTCTTAATGACCTTGCCGGCTTCCGCAGATAATCTCCATGCCATGTCTATGTTCTCCCACCTGTCACATCGCAGGTGCGTGCACTACCCAACGTCCTGTGGCCTCTTTGCTGATTTTTACACTGATATAATGTCCGTTGCCCAGGATTCCGGTCAAGGAGATGACAGGGAGGCCATTGTGGTGCGGTGAATGCCTTGGACAGCTTCCGATCCATCCACTTACCCGTGCTTATAGAGTCGCGTCTTTTCATTTCATTCGCCGCTTCGTATGTCTTTCATTCATTGTATCAAGTATCTGCTCACAACTTGTCCAGTGCCACGTCTTTCTTATTCTACTCACTCGCCGCTGCATCCTCCATTACACAGGGCCTGAATTGTGTGGTCTGTCGGGTCGGGGGTCGGGTAGATAGGGAAAGAGGGCGATGGCCTGTAGGATAGTGCAGTAGGCAGCGCATGTACTGTAGGAGCAATAATTGAATATTTTGTATATTCCAAATATGTGCCTACCAAAGTAATGGAAAGCTCGATGCACCTGCAGATATAAGCTCGTTCGCGCTCGATTTACGTCGATATTGCTCGATTTTCATCGAGGTACATCGAGCCCAGTCCAGATTATCGAGCGAAATCGAGGACCCATCAAATTCCTCGATCTAGCTCGTTCTAGCTCGATTTTCTTAGCTGGGTTTCTCACTGGGACTCATTCCTTTTCTCTGCCGGAAAGAGGCAAAATGCAGAAACATTGCGGGTCGATGCCACAAAAAATGGCTCTGAGACAGCGCTGGAATTGCAAGTGTTTGAAAAGGCAAAGGATTGTGGCGAGGGCAATAGGGTCATGCGTTTAAAAATTTATAGGATTATTGCCCCTGTAATTACTGCGCTTTGCAGATCTAATGGCACTGGCTAAAAATAGAAGACAAAAGAACTGCTTTATTAACAGTGACTCCGTCGAAGACGATGACACTTCCAATGAAGGGATATTTTCTGATCCTGAATTCCTGAATTCGCTTCAAGAGCCAGACATACCTCCGCACGAATTGTTTCTCAAGATAGGAGCAATCTGCAGACTGACTCGCAATATTGACCCTTCGCGAGGTCTGACAAAAAACACCAGGGGCATTGTCCGAAATCTCCTAAAGCACACTGTTGAAGTTGAAACTATTTCATCAGTGGTGGCCGGTAAAGTTGTGGATCCCGTAAGCTAAACTCTAATATTCCTCTCCATTGAAATTTAATTCACTCGATTAGATACGACTTCCTATTCCCCGCATCAATTACCATTTTCTACCTCGCGGTTTTAACTTCACTGTTCAGCGAAAACAAGTGCCCCTCGCTCTTTGTTACGCCACAACCTTCAATGGATGCCAAGGCTTGACTGTGAAAAAATTAGGCCTCGATTTGCGAAGGGAGGTTTTTTCGCATGGACAACTCTATTCGGCAATGACTCGTGTACCTGATTCAGAGAATGTTTTGATTCTTAAATATGAAGGTGATCCCTCTACATGTACCACTAATATTGTCTGGGAAGAGCTTCTTTTGTAAAACTGCACTTGACAATATCAATGTGACTCTTTATCAATGAAGTTCAATAAAGGGGGTACCGGACCGCGGAGCGGTCGAGAATGTAAGTAAGTGTAGAATCACGAAATTCGGGTTTGGAGGTTTAGAAGTAAAAGTATTTAGAAGAAATTGATGAAGTGGTCTGGAAATTTGACCGCCGTACCTTAGTCCGGAAATACCGGACTAGGGGCTCACTGGATGAGAGGACAGGCAAAAAAATGTGTATTAAGCTCATATATTTATACACGATCCACCCCGCTGTGCTGTTGAAGCATCCATCCGGCCCAAACTCACTAGAAATTCTGGCTGTAGGCGGTCGAACGTGCGAGGGGCAAGCGGGTGCTCTTCGTCGGAGACTGAGTATGCATGGTAGTCAGTCAGGGGTCTGCAAAATCCAAATACACCCATACATGATAGATTAGATAGTGTCTCACACGGCCAAACAGTATGTTAACGGGGGACGTCGGGAGTCAGGGGTCTGCAAAATCTAAATACAGCCATACACGCTAGATTAGATAACAACTCAAATGAACATCCAAAGAGCATCCGTACCTTGGTGACACAAAGAAACAGAAGCCGGAAAATTTTATCGTTGTACGAAGCCGAGCAGACTCAAGAATGTAGAGGATGTGTTTAGTCATACGACAAGGCTAATATTTTTAGAGGCCTGAAGTTTTACTATATTCTTTCTTTTTCACAAACCAACACCTGAACTCTTCTCCCATACCCTGCATCAGGAAAAAACCTTCTTTCGATGCCTTAGATCGGCACAGCACAATCCGGAACATGGCATATGCAAAGGCAGCAGTCACCGATACTGCGGGATCTGTCCCACCAGCCAGTACTATCTGGAACGCAACCAAAAATAAAGACATACCGAAAAATATAAGGTTTTTCCTCTGGATGCTGATCCATGACGCCTACAAGGTAGGCTAGATTTTTTTATCGTGCCCTCCTCGTTGAGTGCGAAGGCTTGCAAGGGTTTCATGCTTAACCTAACTGGTCCAATCGAATTGACACAGCACCGGGGCTTGAATCCAAGCCGCGCCGAAACGGCAATTTTTGATGCCACCAGAGGCGTAAGCAAGCACCGGACACGCACTTTTGCAGTCGGAATTTGCTGGATGAGGGCCAGGGGAATTTCAACTAAGACTGTCATTTCATATTTTTTTTATCATGCCCTCCTCGTTGAGTGCGAAGGCTTACGAGGGTTTCATGCTTATGGAGTGTGTTCTGGAGGATATTGGCCCGGACTGAATACAATGATTTGGAATCACGGCGGAATACTACATACATCCCCCTCGGGGCCGGAAATGTGCCCGAAGCCGCGGTATATATTGCACTCGTCAAATTATTGTTTGAAGCGCGCCTCCTTCCTTTTTCTTGTCATGTTGCAGGCGGCAAGCTTGGTAGACTCTAAAGCTCACTCCCGGGACCTAATTCAGCTGGTTGGGATGGTGCTCTCCAAACCCATGATCGGTATTTTATTTTTCAGTCTCTAGAGGCGATCAATTTTTGAAAGGCCATGACAGAATATGTTGTTGAATGCGTTGAAACAACCGTGGAACACGCGATGCAGCGATCACTTTCGCTGAAAAACAGACGCACAGCCGATTTTGCGGACCTGGTGTCCAAGGTCTTGGCACGGGCGGAAGTGGAAATGCCAACGCTTTTGGTGGCGATTGTGTACGTGTGCAGAGCAAGGGCCCACCTACAAATTGCATTTGAGCAATGGGCTTTGGAGAGAGTCTTC
This sequence comes from Mycena leptocephala, assembly GCA_029378395.1. Lineage (NCBI taxonomy): Eukaryota > Fungi > Basidiomycota > Agaricomycetes > Agaricales > Mycenaceae > Mycena > Mycena leptocephala. Next base: position 49,515 of record JARJLF010000379.1, on the reverse strand, counting down.
CTGGGAGCGCTTATCGTCGCTTCCAAATATCTCAGTGATTCGACGCTAAAAAATGTGCACTGGGCATTGTGCACGGAGATATTCGGCAAATCCGACATCGGCTTGGTAGAGCGAGAGTTCCTGGAGGTGTTAGACTTTAAACTGGGCGTGAGGGAGAATGACCTCCTTGCGCATCACGCAATGATCACAGGCAAGCTTTCAGAGCTGGGGCATGACGGAAGGGGTATTAAAAGGGAGAGAGAACACACAGCCCAAACCAAAAGTAACAAGTGATGTAGAGCAAGTTAATAAATGAGACTGGTCTCGTTCAGGGGGAGTGTTGGGATGTGTTTTTGGACTGTGCCATTGTGGCAGTTGGTTCAACATCAGACTTTTGACATTTTGATTGTTGCGTTGTCACGCATTGTACAACACGGCAACGCCCAGCCAAAACGGCACAATGCGGCCTCACAACGCCACAACGTCCCAACTCCGCAATGTGGGACTGAAAATCCGCAATGCCGGTGATGGTGCAACGTTGCCACGACTCCGTGGTTTGTCAGAATTGAATTCCTTTCTCACCCAAGGGAGTCTTCCATCCCTGCATCCCATCCCGCATGCCCCTCAAAATTTTCAAGCTCAATGTCGAGCTCACCGTCGTCGACAAAATTCATCAACAACGCGACAACGCGTGAAAACACCGAAATACGGCAATCAAAATGTCAAAAGGCTGATGAAGAGGACTGTTGAGGCCAGCTTAGGGAAAATGGGGGAGTTTGCGCGACAAGAGAGGAATTGCAGATACACCAACAAAAGCATGAAGAAATGGGAGGCAGCATAATGAAGCCAGATGGGAAGCAGCGGTCTCAGCGAAGAGTAGTGTACAACAAACGAGGTACTAGTCAGATATTGTTGAAGCGTCTAGAGACTAGAGCAGTGCAGGAATTTAGGATATCAGCATTTATTGTTTCAAACCCGGTTGAGAAGAATTCCGGAATTGATGTCCATGGAAGAATCATAGGAAGCCGCATTCAGGGTGGGCATAACATCCACGATTAAGTGGGGAAGTGGGGACTTCTCCTTTATTCGTGGGGATCAGGTTCCTCGACCTTCCATCATCGACAGCTTTGGACTTGACGCTGCTCTGTGGGGGGCATTACGGGGCGACACAGGGGCGACACAGCTACGCGTACAAGATCCCTTCCGAATTCTGTAAAGGTCCCCCTGGTGCGCCCAATCTTATTTCTATCCAGGCGGCTTTCATTCGCCCCAACTGGACGTTGGTCTTTTGCGACCACAACGTCTTGATAACGTTTCATGTCATGCGGCTGCAGGGCAAGTTTAGCCCTAGCGATTTGACTACAGGCTCGAAGGTAGGATTGTCGGTTTGTGTCTTGAAGTTGTTTTCCATTCTTTTTCCTTAGTTATGGCCCTCATTGTGGAGCAAGACACATGGCCCGGTATACTGTCATGAGCCCGAAGAGACGCTGGCTGCCCTTTGCGACTGGCGACAACGCATGATTGCCGGCGAGGTCAAGGACTCGATTTTCGCGAAGGCGAAGTCTTCGCAGGACGTCTTCAATGGGACGGGCGCTCAAGAGGCTACCGACCAATTGCAGCTCGCTCTCGTCTCCCCGCTCATGCCTACCTATTACGTCTGTGCCAGCGACCTCATCTGGGCGCGGTTCTTCAAGGTTGTCGTTGAAAACGAGGCAACCCGCATCGCGCTAGCGTCGAAGGAGTCCCGCCTACCCCATCTCTCCAGCGAGAATCCTATTCGCTTCAATCCTGATGGTCATACACGCTACCTGCGCTTCATCACTACCTATCGCCGTGATCGCGTTCCCTTTGACCAAAATCTTCTTCAAGAAGCGCACAAGTTGAATCTATTCAATCCGGATGCCACCATCCAGAACGATGGTTCGGCTATTGGTGAGCCCCCCCGCCTCTGCCCCCAGATGGGCAAGGACCAGATCGACCACCCTCACCGCCCATCGATGGCGAAGGGGACCCTCTTCCATTTCGTCGCGGCCCTGATCCAGGGCCATACAGACCCCCGACGCCACTTGATATGGGGCGCACATTTCCCGGCCCTCCTCGCCGACGCGCAGCTGGAGGCAAACGTAAGAAGAGGACAAAGGCCTCAACCCTAGTTGCAGCATTAAACATTAAGGGAATCGGAAACCCAAACCCATGGCACCCGAAGCATAAATGGTACCATGTTAATCAACTACTAGAAGACAATAAGGTAGGAATACTTGTGGTTGGAGAAGGGCATATCAATGCGGCCCCCCAATCCAACATCCAGAATATCTTCGGTAGGAGGCTCGAGTTAATATTCTCTGAGGACCCCGTTTCACCAAACGCAAAGGGACTCGCATTCGTTGTCAACAAGGACTTACTCAACACAGATAATATGCAGACATGGGAGATAGTGCCAGGCCGAGCAATGTTGCTCCAACTGGAAACCCGCAAGAATAAGACGTTAGTAGTACTCGGAGTATATGCACCAAATGCACCAGCCGAGAATGCTGCATTCTGGAAGACCCTGCGGGAATTCTTCGAGAACAACAGAGTTCCCAAACCCGACATGATGGCGGGAGACACCAACGTCGTGGAGGAAGCCATTGATAGATTACCGAGCCACACAGACCCAGAAGTTGCAACCACGGAGCTCGATATGCTCCTCGCGAGCTTGAGACTTGTAGATGGATGGCGCAGGACATACCCAAATAAACGGGCATATACTTACACCCAAATGCGCCATGCTGGCGGGGGGTCGCAGTCCCGCATAGACAGAATATACATCCGAAGTGACAAATACATGCAAGCCTATGACTGGCAAATACAGACCGTGGGGATCTCAACGGACCACCGAATGGTCTCTGTCCGAATAACAGAGGAAGGAGCCCCAACAACAGGGCCTGGAAGATGGGTGTGGCCAGCACACATAATTAAAGACAAAGTGCTCACCGAGTTCATCCATGAGAGAGGAATGGTGATCCAAGAAGCAGCTATTAGAGCGGCGAACTGGCCAGTGCGAGACCCTGTGTCAAATTTACAGACTCTGTGGGCCAATTTCAAGGCCGAGATTGGGGACTTGGCCCGCACGCGCTCGAAAATTGTGATCCCAAAAATAAAAAAGGAAATTGAGAAGCTCGAAGACGACCTCGAGACAATAAACAATGACTTGACGTCATTAATTAATCTGCTTGTTCAATTAACAGATTCCCCCAGGTCTGCCACTTACCGGAGATCCAGGCTGTGATGGAGGACACCCGATACATGATCCCCCAAGTCTCCAAATTTGTCCAGCCTTATCCGCTGCAGTTGTATCCATCCGCCCTGGATTGGCTTCCAGAGATGTCTAGGCTTCGCAAAATATACGCTCTTCGCTCCGTACGAGTTCTAGGTGGTCTTGAACAGCGACTAGTTCAAAGACCCTCCGGGAGCTCTCCGGATGCCTGCGGTTGCATTTCCCTCTCTGCCAATGGGCCCATCATGTCGGCGGACCACGAGCACAATATTGTGCTGTGGGATGTCGCGCAACGAAAGCGGCCGGAGAAGTTTTTTGAGGGGACCCATGGTTGGATCATGTCTCTTGCTTTTTCACCCCATGGTGCGCGAGTCGTGGCTGGATATCAGGAGGAGAGTGAGTGTGGGACGGGAATATTATATTCACATTACCTGCCGCATTTAAGGCCACCCATGGGCGAGTGCGGTTTTTCCCTGTGGCGGACCTGTTGATGGACATATTGGGATGCTGGGAAACAAGAGATCCCAGAATTCCATCGGGTGCATCCTGACGGCGGTTGCAATTCAGGTCGGATGCTAGACTCGTCACCAGTCTGCCATGGACGGCAGATCTTCGTGCAAGCACGTTGCCGTAGGCAGACTGGTAGTTCTCGGATGCTGTGCAAGGGCTGCGCGCGGAGTTTGAAATTTTTCCTTCTCTGCTGTTCCGAGCTCAATTGTCGTTAGTTTTAAAAATTCCAAAGGTACAGGGTGTGTTTTTTCCACATGTCTTGAAATCTGCTTCCTCAGAATATCCAGAAAGTGTGCCAGAGTGCTGTGGGAAACAGACGAATTTTAGCGGGAGCTGCACAGCCCCTGTGATGCCGACGATCGGCACCACTCAAAATTTCAAACTCCACGCGCACAGCATTGACAACTCCCGAGAACTACCAGTCTGCCTACGGCAACGTGCTTGCACGAAGATCTGCCGTCCATGGCAGACTGGTGACGAGTCTAGTCGGATGCCATATAATATATGATATTCACATTACCTGCCCCGTTTAAGGCCACCCGTGGGTGAGTGCGGTTTTTCCTTGTGGCGGACCTGTTTATGGATGCGTGGGAATGCTGGGGACAAGAGATCCCGGAATTCAATTGGGTGCATCCTGACGGCAGTCGCAATTCAGGTGAGATGCCATATAATATATGATATTCACATTATCTGCCCCGTTTAAGGCCACCCGGGGCGAGTGCGGTTTTTCCTTGTGGCAGACCTGTTGATAGACGCGTGTTCATGCTGGGGGAAAGAGATCCCGGAATTCCATCGGGTGCATCCTGACGGCAGTCGCAATTCAGGTGAGATGCCATATAATATATGATATTCACATTACCTGCCCCGTTTAAGGCCACCCGTGGGCGAGTGCGGTTTTTCCTTGTGGTGGACCTGTTTATGGATGCGTGGGGATGCTGGGGACAAGGGATCCTGCAATTCCATCGGGTGCATCCTGACGGCAGTCACAATTCAGGTCAGATGCCATACAATATATGATATTCAGTGCCTGCAGTCAACAATGCCCTACACTCTAGGCCCCCTATGTATGATTAATCCCTAGAGTTTAGGGTCTCCCGAAATCCGCCGGATTTTCGGCCAAGTCCTGGGCTCCTCGGCGATAATAATATTTCCACAATATTATCTGACCTGGATGTTAGAGAGGAGCCAACCAGATTTTCAGAGGTATAATATTATGCCCGCTATTTCTACACTTCATTTGATTTTCCGGTTAAAACTGAGGGTAGTAGCAATTACCAAATCGCGTCTTTCAGTTTTCTCATCATATCTCGACATTGAGCGGACATTTTTGGGAGAACTAAAGTGTAGGATCATGGAGAGGGGCTCTCCCGACCATTGACCAAAGATAACCTCCTGGTACCCCAGCTTCCTAAGGCTTAACAAAGGCTTAAGTGGCTTTCTTGCCCATCCTAAGTCTTAATATTAAGGGCTTGTTAAGGGTTACCCTTAATTAAAGCCTAACCCTTAACTGCAACACTAGAAATCTGTAGAGTGTTCTTGCTGCCGTGTGCCCGAGCCTCATTCGAAGCCCCCGCGGACACAGCTCCCGACTTCATCTTCCCAGTTCACCTTGTGCAACTTAGACCTGGGTCCGAGTCATGGTGTTGGAATGCTCACAGGAGGCTCAGGACTGTCAGCAGGAGCTAGAGAAAATGGATGAGTAGGGATGAGAAGTCAGAGCGAAGGTGACGGGGGAGGCAAAAATTAAGAGAATCAGGGTTTGCCAATGAAATTGACAATACCCGCAAAGGATTGGCTTCGCGTCTCTTGGTGCAGAACAGAGATCCATCAGCGGGGCAAGCATCGCCGACTAGACAGAAAGAGATTGTGCCGGTGGCTAGGCCACACAGCTCAATCTGATCCCCCAGAACCCAAACAGAAGTCACAACTTGGCAGGTTGCAACGACCTTGACCCCCAGAACCTAAACAGAGGTTGCAACTTGGCAAGTTGTGACAACCTTGATCCCCCAGAACCCAAACAGAGGTCGCAACTTGGCAAGTTGCGACAACCTTGATCCCCCAGAACCCAAACAGAAGTCACAACTTGGCAGGTTGCAACAACCTTGATCCCCCAGAACCCAAACAGAGGTCGCAGGAGTAGAACATCTCGTAGCCGCTAAAATTGCGGCCAAAAAAATTCAACTTAAGACCCTCAAGTGGGCACCCTTAATGGGCCTCTAATTAAGACTTAAGGCCTTAAGCCGAATCGCTACCCTTAATAAGGCCTTAAGGGAGAACACTGGCCGTCCGTCTGAAGCCTTTTTAAACTCCGCCGTTCACTTGACCTCGCTACAATCTGACAATACCCCATTTGTAATCTCTTTCTCACGACTCACCCCAGCTTACGCTCAATAATAATCGTTGTAGCCTGTTGTACGGCAGGGTCCGCTATCTACCTTCTGCTTTTCGTTTTGACGCAGTCCCCAAAGGAAAGTATAATCAAGATATACAGTTATACCGCGATATCCAATGGAGCAGAAAACCAAATCCGTTGGCGGATCTATTTTCGGCCGCGTAGAATCGCCACCGAAAAAAAAATGGTGTTCAGAGCGCCTGAACTCCAAGATGTTGGCGTAGGTTATAGTGAATACTTGGTATTTAAAATCCAATTCACAAAATTATGGAGAGAGCTCAGAACTTAAGGCTAACATTCGGACGAAATGTCGGGGTTCGAAGCGCCCCGGCGCCCTCTTGTGAACCTGCGGATTGCAAACGTTTCCCTCTCGCTCTCCATACAGCCTTCCTTCGCTCAACCCCGTACCGTTAGGTTTCAAAAAATAAACGACTCGGAGGTCCCGCCGTTTGCAACCTATTTAATCGGAGACAGTAAGGGACGTGGTTTGATCGAGTGAATACACAGCTACAAGTCCGCCGCCCACGCACAATCGTCTAACCATTGCGTCAAATGACAAGCCGAATGGTTCCAAAATTTGATCTGCTGCAATTCGCTTTTCAACGTCAGCACCTATCATGGTTCAATCTATATCCGAATCATGGTTTTATCCCATATGGTTCCATTTTAATGTTTCAAAATGTCTTCCATTGAAAGCCCTGTAGAAAGGGCAATAGTGCCTCTTGTTGGAGGAGACGTCCGAAGACGTACTTTGATTATGTCGAGCCCATATTCCCTTCCGTCACGCGTCCCGTCTGTGTTTGGGTTGATGATAGAGCTACAGCGCTACTTACCTACAGCCTTGTCTACAGCTCTGGGACAGCCACTGGATGGCCCTGTACACCTTTCCTGCCTGTGCTACAGCCATTTACAGCCTTGTTTAGCCTTATATACGACCCATACTTTCCCTGTAATATAATCCCCCCGTGTTCACTGCGAGTTTTGTGTGACTGTCGACTTCTAAAACCTCTGAGCGAAATCTTAAGAGATGGAATTGTTCAGAATGACCAGGGCCGTCCATTTCCAATAAAACCGGCTTGGAAGATGCTCTAGGACTGCACTGGAATTGAAATCAATCTGGAGGGCAACAAATTCAGCTTCGGGTGCCGTTCATGCCGCCTTCAAAGTTATATGTTGAGTGAGCCGGGCCCAAAGCTGAATTCATTGCCCTTCAGATTGATTTCAATTCCAGTGCAGTCCCAGAGCCATCCTTTGGGCTGGATTTCTTTGGAAATGGATAGCCCTGGTCATTCTGAACAATTCCATCTCTTAAGATTTCGGCGACTTTGGTAAGCCTGTGTGCCCGCTTGGTCAAAATACAGGCAACCTTACTCTTTCCTCCCAGTGTCCACTTGCCTTGCTGTCATACGCCTCCCGATCCCACCGCGCAGCTTTCCTTACGCGACCCCTCCAAGAACCTCCAACGCCGGCTCGCTATGCACACCGGTTCTTGAGACGGGAGGCGGGCGGCAAGGCGAAGGACACCAGGGACTGGTACAAACTGTATGTGGTAGTACCGTAGTTGGGCCTGTATTATTTATTACCTGAAATGCAATTTTTTATCGGAATCTATTGAAAACATAAGCGGGAGCAGATGAGAACAGATGAGAACCGATCTGAGCACAAACGACCACATTCGAGAACATTCTTTTGATGAGATTGTCCATATTTTATGCTTGTATGTGTTCGGATCTGCTTGGATGTGGGATGTTTAAAAGAGCCAGATTTCCGCACATTTGAGCATACCTGCCCAGACGGGATTCTCACTGGAAATCAGCCTTCGGATGATTATGAACGATTATATAAGTACTGGGAATAGTTCGAAGGCTGCCAACCACTGTCTCCCTTTGGACTAAATGGCTAAATGAGAAAGTGAAAGTGAAAGAGAAACGAAAAGAGTCGAAAAAAAAAGAGGTGGCGCCTCCATCGTGGTGATGAGAGTGTGATTCGCTCTTCCCACGGTCCCGTGAGAGGGTCGCAGGATGTGTGGGAAGAGCGGATCACACTCAATCATGAAGATGCAGGCAAACGAGGTAATCAAGTCCCACATTGATCAACAGAGTCTTGTACTGTGCTCCGGCCACCGGGTTTACTCGCAAATCGGAAGGACTTCAAAAAATTGTCGCAGGCAATATTGGAAGCACTGGGTTGTCCACTGTGCGCGGCACATAAGTATCTGGAGGTTTATGCGAGCTCGTTGCCGACAGTTCCGATATGCGCCGGTGTCCACAGATCATTAATAATCTGGACATATTATTAGCGAGTAGAGCAGAATTCGACGGCATCTCAGACTCGGAGCTGACGGAACCCAGAGTGGCTTTCACAATGAAACTCAAGTTTCTCGACAATAAGGACAAAATTGAGAGATTCACTTCGACAATCTCCTTGAAATACCTTTACATAAGAGTCCCTCATTCAAGAATTATAATAGAATTATAATATTTGAAAAAGAACGGAAGGACGAGAAAAGTTTTTACTGCTCCCATCAATACTTACAGCCATGCCATCAACTTTCATGAAAAAGCCATCTCGTCTCTCAATTCTGCGCCATAATTCTTGAGAATATTAGTGAAGGCATTACAGCCCTTTGCGGAACTTAGGGCGTGCATGTTTTTTTTCTGTTTCGGGACATTTTGCTCAGGACAGCTGTTCTGGGCGCAATTTTTGTCCGATCGCCTTGGGATGTGGCGCGTTGAAATCGCACTAGAAATCCGCAGTCAATGGTATCCTACACTTTGTGTTTTGATGCCGTAATAAAAAATCCCTGAAAAATCATGGTTTCAAGCAGGACAGCTGTAGCATTCGTAATACGGCCCAGATTACTGTAGTCTTTGGATATGTTATATTTCTCCATGACTACTAGTCAACTGTATCCTTTTTACATTTCAGTACCCTCTGTTTCCAGTTGAAAGACCTCCTTATTGTATGGTGTAAATATCCTCCTCACCATACCCCACTGCAAATCACAATGGTTGAGTATATTGCCTATCCTAATAGGCCATTGACTGAGGAATATGTAGAGGTGTGTGGTACCAAAAGTCTAGGTCATTCAGGGCACTACTACTCACCCTACAGCTGTCCTGCTTGAAACCATGATTTTTCAGGGATTTTTTTTATTATGGCATCAAAACACAAAATGTAGGCTACCATTGACTGTGGATTTCCAGTGCGATTTCAACGCGCCATATCCTAAGGCAATCGGACAAAAATTGCGCTCAGGACAGCTGTCCTGACCAAAATGTCGCCAAACAGAAAAAAAACATGCGCGCCCTAAGTTCCGCAAAGGGCTGTAAGTGCTGTGGGCTAGACGCCAGTCAGAGCAAATCCAATTCCGGCGAAAGAATGCACACTAACCAAGTCTGTCGGAATAGCCCTGCCAAGGCTCCCCGGATTGAGCACAAGGCTGGTCGGAACGGTGGCCGACGCAGATGTGCTGGATATTACAGTTTGAACGGTTTGCACCGGTGGAGTTTGGGCAGGCAGCGGTTGGTGTTGAGTCGCACTCAGCTTGTTGAGGAGAGACTTATGGATTGCACTGAAATCGAACATGTTAGACCTGAATGCGAGGACAATAGGGATGACTTATGCCAAGGTTTCCAAACCCAACCCAACGAGTGCCCCGGGTTCGACGCCGAGCTCATTCAACAATTTAACCATGTGGGCCTGTAAAATTCAGTCAGAATGGGTTATAGAAATGAATCGTTGCTCACCTCAGACTTGGAAATCTGCGATTGGGTATTGGAGTCGCCCGGAATGTCAGCGACCATAGTAGTGGTTGAGGAGCTTCCTGGGGGAACCGAGTCCTCACACCTAGGCACTGTGTTCGCTGTTGACATGGTCAGAACAAGTAGAAACATCATATATTGCATGTACCGACACATGGTCTGGCTGATTTACCAACAAATTTTCGTGAATTTTGCATTAGGTCACTGTCACACAACCCTGTGACCAGCGACCATTTTCGAGTGTTTTGGTCAGTTTGGACAGGGAAAAGGGAGCAGCAGACCAGACACCAGCTGAAAAATTGCCCAACCATGGTGACCCGAAAGAGTCTGAGGCACCATGAACAATGTTCGACAAGTGTCGAAGCGGTGAGCTCAGTGCCAACGAATTTTCCAAAAGTACGCCGTTCAAGGAGGAAAGTATATAGAAACACGCAGAAAAAGAGTCACGCATTTTTTGTATGAGTCTGCATGCTGAAGATATTTACCAAATTTGAAAGCATACAAACCTTCCCTTAGGACACAACTAACACTCTATGGCGGAAAATCTGATAAATTCGCCCTGGGCGTGCAGTTATTTGCAAGGGACACCAAAAAATTCTTTTTCGGGGCAATTCCTGGGAAAATTACCTGATTTGGGTGTGGCTGTGCTCAGCTAATACTATTTTGACCAAATGTTCAGGTGATGGGTGACGAAGGGTCGTGAACTGAACAATTTTGACCTCGGTGACAGTGACTTCTCGATTTTGAGGCCCAAATAGGCCAAAAAACATCAAAATTTTGGCCCGGCATTTACTGGACTACCATATATGGTAATTTTCTCGTGATTGCCGAGGAATGAACACCGAATTCAGTGAACATTTGAGGTGACGGGTGACACCCCGCAAACATTTGGTCGAAATAGTGGCTCATGTCCTAAGTCTGTGGAGGGCCGGAAAAAATCAAGTTTTTCAAATTGTAAAAGAAGAGAAAAAAAGGGGGGAAGAGAGAGAGATTTCAATATATATTTCCACAGCTTCCCTACATTAGAATAGAGCACTAATTTCACTCACAATTTCGGCATCTTGATTATTCTTGAATCCTAAGGCCCGTTATGGCAAATCAGTGATTTCAAGTTCCAAGTCTTTTCGGAGATACTTCCTGGAAAGGACTTAGGACCACGAAATTGAAATCTGAAGCGATAGTTCTTCTGTAGTGAGGCTGCATATAAAACGTGAGCGACAGGGAATGATCTCAAGATAGATATGTAGAATCCAGGTGGCGCAGTACGTCGGGATGATAGTCAAATCAAGCCCGGAATGGCATAGTGTCCCAACTGCTGAAATAGGATGCACGAAACGCACCATGTGATGAGTCCATTCTCGAGGGTGTAGAGCATCAGTGTATCGAGGACGCCCTTCATGCTGTGGAAGAAGAGTGCATGAATATCAGGACAAAAGCAGGAAGGCAAAAAAGGAAGGGAGTGATGCCCGACGATCACCCCCGGGACATAAATGTCCCAATAAATTGAACCAGCCGCGGAGTTCGCAGTGGGTTTAATTAATTAAAAGAATACAAGACTCACACAGACGAAGATAAGAGCTTCCGGATCCTCCGCATGTAAAAGCACAGACACACAGTAATAATGGCGTCCATCCTCACTGAGAGCGAAAGCCCCACCGTGAAAAGGAACTAGACGGGATCATCAATCCCGAGGTTTGAACGACGAGGGACGAGAGGGACATATGTGGGGGTAGGGTTTGAAGAACGCGGCCCATCGTCCAAGGTGCAGCCTACATGTACTGACGTCAGTGCCTGGAATGGGTTGAGCCTTTACGGCAGAAACATACATTTCTATGGTTGCGACTAGCAGCGAAGGAGATAGTCAGTCGACAGCTGCAAATCTCCCAGCGAAGACATACGAATGGCGGCCACTACAAGGTTTCCGATACATTCAGGGCCAGATTATACAAAAAGCGGAGAGGTCCTCATTTAAGCGAAGGCTTGCAAGAAAGACCTCAAGGAAGAAGAGCATTAGTTTTGGGGCAGAATGATAATCCAAGGGACGCACGATAGGCCCGGTGATCCACCAATTCTTCCCGCTTCCTGGATATTCGGTATTTATGTCAGAATTGATCTAACAGACTTGCATAGGGAGAAGCGCACATCGGTAGATTTTCTGGGAGTAGAACCTGAGTCGGGGATTAAATCAAGCATGGACCAAACAAATACTGATGAAGGGAGAGATGCACAGATGTACAACACAAGTCTGCATAGCCTTTCCGCACATCTACATTGAGCATTCGTAAGAATGAAACCCCAGCATTGCCCGAGAAAGAAATCTGAAGAGACAGATCTGCTTGAATTTTGCTGGCTATCACCCCAGCATGCCAGATTCAAAACCCGGTTTGAAATGGGCCTGCACGAGCATATTTGGCACAGTTTGGCAGGGGTTGAAATTGTGTTTGCCTAAGAATGAAACCCGAGCATTGCCTGAGAAAGAAATCTGAAGAGACAGATCTGCTTGAAATTTCGCTGGCTTTCACCCCAGCATGCCAGATTCAAAACCCGGTTTGAAATGGGCCTACACGAGCACATTTGGCACAGTTTGGCATTTACAAGCTTGAAATTGTGTGTGTTTGCCTGAGAATGAAACCATGCAGGAGTTGAATCAAATGGCTTTCTGGCCTAATTCAGTGGTTGATCCTAACAAAATTTGCACTCAGACAGATACAGCAGGCAAATTGAAGAGCATTCAAAGTGGCTGGATCTTCCAGGCTGCCCCGGGCTGGACTTCCGTGAAAGACTTAAAACAGTTCACCAAGCATGCCTGCATGCAATCCAACAGCCCATTTATTTTTTGAAGATACCTATAGACTACTGATCCTTACAGATGATAAGTCCGAGAAATAACCTCAAACCCACTGCGAAATTAATTCTGTAGCAAAAGATGGAGGTTGCCAGCAAGTTAGCCATTCAACATTGAATTGGGAGATGTGCGTAGTCAAAGGAGCTGTTCTAATGCATTGGTTGGGTCACAGGAAAGTATAAAAGGACTTTACAAAAAGATTTGAAAAGATTCATGAATGAACACTGTGCAGAGGTCTGATCCTATCTAGGAAAACTTTGTCAATTGTCGAAATTGAGCTGAACAACAAAGTCTCCCAGATTCAGGTGCATTTGTTATATGTTATACTGATGACAGAATCAGATTTTTTGAGCATATAAAAAATGCAAAGCCTAGAGGTCTCCTAGTGTAGTGGACTTGCTAATCCCAAAATGAATATAATTGATGATTTTCCAGTGGCCTCAAAGTGCACAAATGGTATGGAACATATGCTATGCTATGGCAAATGCATGACAATGCATATGGGAAGGATAGAAGCAAAACAGGGTATGATGCGGCAAGCTTTCCTCAAATAATTATGTTCAGCCTCCAATCAGGAAATCAGCCTTAATTCGACATATTACATGCGGTCTATTCTGTTGTGTTCTTACTGCCATCACTGAAGGGTCTTGTGTTTGATTCTAGCTTGTTGGGATGTTTTTCCTTTTTCCCAAACAAAAATGGATGGATCAGCTGCATCCAGCCATGATGGGCTCAAAATATTATTGTACCCATCGGCCCAATGCTAGCCCACCCACAGAATAATATTACTGTCACCCATCGGCCGACCCTAGGTCAGCAGGCACAATAAGATACTGGGTTCTCAAAATATTGATTGGCTGAATCCAACCATGCTAGACTCAGAATATTATCCCACACATCGGCCCAACACTACCCCACCTGCAAAATAATATTACTGTCACCCATTGGCCGACCCTAGGTCAGCAGGCACAATAATATTCTGGGTTCTCAAAATAGTGATCAGCTGAACCCAACCATGCTGGACTCAGAATATTATCCCACACATCGGCCCAACGCTACCCTGCCCACAAAATAATATTACTGTCTCCCATTGGCTGACCCTAGGTCAGCAGGCACAATAATGTTCTGGGCTCTCAAAATATCGATCAGCTGAATCTAATCATGCTGGACTCAGAATATTATCCCATACATTGGCCCAATGCCATCCTGCCCACAAAATAATATTACCGTCACCCTTCAGCTGACCCTAGGTCAGCAGGCAGAATAATATTTTGAGGGTTTCAAAATATTGATCAGCTGCATCCAACAGGGCTCGAAATATTATCCTGCCCATTGGCCGAACCCTAGTGCTCCTCGCAAAATAATATCACTGCCACCCATCTGTAAAATAGAGGAGGGGAATAGAATGGATGAGGATGCTAGTGGCACCTCGGCTCAGACACAGACACTGACACGTACACAGATGACCCAATATAATTGAATGGGACTCGACTACTTTACACGGTGTGCTATATACTTGCTCGGTCGTTAAAGTCTGCCGTCGACTGTATAGCTATATACTTTCATCATCGCACGCCGAAGCAACAATAATTCTCACACTCCCACCTGATGAGACGTGCGAAGCAAGAAGGAAGAAACAACATAACTACCAGCCTTCAAACGTAAACTCCCACCCGCAATCCATCAGATTCGAAGAGGCACTTGAATATTGGGTGGCCCGTCGTCGTCGTCAAATCTTTGATATGCTGAGGCATGTCCTGAATGCACCGTGCCGCAATATGACCAGATCGACCACAACGATGGCAATGATTTTCGTTGGTGGGGTCGCACCAATGATAACCCTTGTCGTCGGAGGAATGATTGCCTCGAGGCGCACCGCCGCCCCCACCGCGACCGCCAGAAGGCGAATAACCGTCGTCGTGGCGACCATTTGAGTTACTAGGGTATCCACCGCTCCGAGCACCAGAACCCGAATAACCGCCACTAGTTGAACCGCCATTACCCTTTCTCCCACCCGAACCGAATCTCGATGTCGTCGCGGCCATCGCAACGGCAGGACCCTCATCGTCAGACTCCTGTTTCACTGGAGGGTCAACGGTGGAGCCGTTGAGGATGCCAACGACATCGTCGAATTTCTGTTCGTCCTTGTTGGATGTGATGGACGTACGAACGCCTGCCCAGGAAGGATGAAGGTTGATGATGAGGACATCAGTGGTCTCGAGATCACCGGGCTCGCAACCGAGACCCTTGAGAACTTTCCGAGCCGCTTTGACCTTGTTAATGAAGACATCAATGGGAAGGGAAGGATCGTGGACAGCGCGGTAAAAGTCAGAACGCGCTTTGAGACGGCGCGACATGGTAGACTTTTCAAAGCGAGCTTTTAGTTTCCTCCAGGCCACAAGGCCAGATTTCTCGTCCTCGATGATAGCTTTGTAATCATCGTGGACGTGCGAGTAGATCGTCCACACCAATTCACCGTCGAGCGCCTTGCTCTCGTCCGGGACAGTGGAGGTGGCCGTCGAGTCGACAATGAAGGCGGCACCACAACCACGGAAGAACATGATCATGGTTTTACTCCAATCACCCCATGTTATGTCGTCGAGGTCGGCGAGTTTTTTAAGACCGTCAAGAAGTGCGGAGGAAATAGGCATCGTTGATTTCAGAAGAAGTCGGAAGTATGGATATGATATGGATGTTGTCGATGACAGAACGAGAAGGATTGGAAGCAGGGAAGCAATCGGAGGCCCAAAACCTGTAAAATGGTGGAGGGGAATAGAATGGATGAGGATGCTAGTGGCACCTCGGCTCAGACACAGACACTGACACGTACACAGATGACCCAATATAATTGAATGGGACTCGACTACTTTACAATATACTTGCTCGGTCGTTAAAGTCTGCCGTCGACCGTATAGCTATATACTTTCATCATCGCATGCCGAAGCAACAATAATTCTCACACCATCAGCCAACCCTGGGACAGCAGGCAGAATAATATTTTGAGGGTTTCAAAATATTGGTCAGCTGAATCCAACTGCACTGAGCAAATAATATTATTCTCCCCATCAGCCAAACCCTAGCCCTTGCTGGCCACTAATAATACCGCTACCCATTGGCTGAGCCTAGGTCAGTAGGCTGGGTAATATTTTGCGCTCTCAATATTGATTGGCTGAGCCCTACCACACAGGGGAAAAAATATTATACTGGGCTGGCACCAGCACTTTTGGCAAGCAAAATATTATACCTGCTGTGGATACCCTTCATCCAAAAGATACATGAGCTCTGACCTAAGCTCCTCATCCAAAAAAATATTATTCCCTCTGCACAAAAATATTATTATTGCCCAGTGTTTAGGATTCAGCTGAGAATGCAGCGGATTTCAGGGGCCCCTAAACTTTAGGGATTGATCAAACATAGGGGCCCTAGATTCTAGGGCATTGTTGACTGCATATTGTAGTGTGTTGCTCCCATACAGGTGCATACAGTATATGGGTCGCTGTATGGCTGTATATACGGTTACAGCGAACAGCCCTAGTGCTGCTCTCGAGGCAACAGATGCAAAAATAGCGATGTATTGGGGCCAAAATCCTTATATAACCAGCTATGATCTTTGTCACCAGATAGCCTTTCACTGAGAGCCAATCTCCAATGAGGCAAAGTTGGAGAAATCACCAATTTGCAGGCTGCAATTCTAGCTTGTTGAGCAAGTGCGAGACATTACTGGATGGCTAGTCACGATGTGAATGCTTAATGAGCCGAAGCTTCACTTAAGATCACACAGAGAGCAGGGGGCAACGGTCTACCTGATGGTATTGGGATAAGCTTTTTTCCACAGGAGGGAAGGCTCCCCTTTATGTACGTAGAAATATTCTAATTATAGCGAAATGACAGAGTCTGAGGGCAGTGACTCCATGCCCGAAGCAAACCCGAGGTCATGCCTGACCCATACATGAGGTAGCGCACTGTAAATGCGATGCGTCGCAGGTTGAGCATGAAATGTATGCATTGGTGCTAAATGGGCGCCTAAATAATCTCTGTTTGCAACCGAGAGCGCACGGAGGGTTACCAATTTCAGAAGAGCTGATATCCATCACATTCACCTGTGCTGTATCTCCGACATCTACGCCTACTCGAGCCATTCTCTTCCCATGATTTTGTTTCAAATGTGTCACCTGTCTCACTCGGGCTTTCCAAGCTATGCCAATGGACTGCCGTGGAAGCTGTACGAAAGGTGTACTTGTGTAGGGTTCATTTCTACTTTTATTCCTGTCTTCAGTATACATTCCACTTAGACTACATCACGGTTTATACACATTGCTCGTGGGAGCTTGTATGAGCTCGTATGCACGCGTACAAGACCGAAAAGACCACGCGAGCACGCGACCACGAGCTATGTCCGAGATCTCCACGCCAGCCCATCTGATTGACTTCCCACGAGGCACGCTAGGCTCCGGGACCACACACAATAATGAATACCATCCTATAGAGGTATTCTCGAGTGCGCAATGTGCTCCCCGATAACATCTAGTCCAGCAATGGGCAGGGGGAACAGGGATTAAAGGGAGCGAGACTCACGAGACATCACAAGATCAAAAAGATCGCGCGCAGAATGTGATCTTGCTGATGTACTTCCAAAACAGGTCTTCCTCTGAAATGATGGCCTTGGAATTCTGCAATGTCAGTTCATTTGGGCTTTGAGGCCACTGCGTGAGCATGGCAGTACGAGTCCCTGTACCGCTGTGTGGCTTGTTTAATGTTTACATTTACAGAAGATGGCAGTACCGAAGGTGCGAATCTGTTTTGGGCATTTTCTGATCCCGGCAACTGATTTGCCCATATCTTGATGAGTTCTGCACGGATTGAGATTGAACAAAGCTAGATAATTCAGAGTAATTTGTACGCAATTATTGATAGAAACAAAGTTGCGAAAATATTTGGTGAGTGGGGTTTGGGGGGGGTCAATTCAATCTACCGGCATCTAGCCATGTTGAAATGACCTAGATTTTTGGAGGGAACACTTTTATGCATTCTGAAGGTTGTCATAGAGTCAGATTTGCTGAGAGTTCCAGGACAGATTCAAATACCACAATATTTCCTTATTGCAGTATATTGCCATTGTCCCAATGTCATTACAAGCATGATAAATTACAGTAAGATATTGAAGATTCTGACTGTACGACAACTTTCAGAATGCATAAGCATAAAAGTCTTCCCTCACAAAAATCTAGGTGTTTTCAACATGCCTAGATGCTGGTAGACTGAATTGACCCCTAAAATCACCTCCAGACCCATCTCACCGACTATAAAATATTTTCGCAACTTTTTTCTATCACCAATTGCGCACAAATTACCCCGAATTATCTAGCTATGTCTCATCTCAATCCTTGCAGAACCCATCGAGATATAGACAAATCGGTCGCGGGGATCAGAAAATGTCCAAAACGGCAATTTTCTGATTTGTGCCTTCGGTACCGCCACCTGCTGTAAAAAAAAAAAAAAAAATGGATCATACAATTTTCTGAACTTCAAGTTCCAAGACAGAGTCTGGAATTGCACCTAGGACGTTGAACATCTAGACAGTTGCCTGAACTTGCGGAATGCAGAGTCACAATGCAGATGCGAAAGTTTGGTTGGCTGGAGCGCAACGTAATGTTTGCTAATGCGAGTAGCTGGCCTTGGTTAGTTCCCAGAGAGAATTACTGTCAGAATTCATCCACCAACCTCAGCTGATGATTCCAGGGACTCATTTGAACCACTGGGTTAATGCTGCCATGCCGACAGAAAGGACATCGGGGGCAGGCTTCTCGTCATCGTCCAGAACGCGGCCCTCCTTCTCGACATAGACCTCATGCTCGGTAAGGCTGTCCATCAGCGCATCGATATCTTCCTCGAGGTCGGGAGTTGCATGCTTGGAACCCTGGCGTGCACCGAGATCGACGTTGATTTTGGTAGCCAATTGACGCAGGATGTCGACGCAGGGGGATATGAGGGACATCCAGTCCCACGAGTGTCCAGCGCCGTCGGCCTTGTATATTTTCTAAAGCATTTCAGAATGAATTCAAAAAAAGAAGGTAACGGGGATGCACTTTGATCCAGAAATTTAAATGTTCCTGCACGAGATCAATCTCCACGAACAAGTTAGGCTTTCCCTGCGGATTTGCAAGCCAGTTTTGAAGCACAATATACCTATTACACCACGCCGTCAAAACCGAGTAGTGGATAATAAAACAGGAACGTACCGAAGCTCTTTCGTCCAAACACAGATAAGATTGTGCAGAAGGTGCAACATCTCATGCGCGTACTTCGAACGGCCGTTGGCCCGGTAGCAAAATGCCCACATCCGCAGAATGATAACGACACGGCCAGAGTCTCCGGCCTTGATCGCGTCAGAAAACTCGCGGGTAAGTAAAGCATCACGGAGGAAAAGCACGGCGTTCTCAAACACCATATCACCCTTGCGAGTGTGTGGGAATGCACCGGATTTGCTGGTGTCTCCTGCTGCCTTCCCTTTCTTTGCTGCCTTCGCCTCTGCGTCCCTCTGTCGCTCCTCCGGAATGCGACGCTCACGAAGCTCCTGCACGCGATCAACGTCCGCGTAGGTATTGTAAGTTTTCTTGGCGTAGGTGACGAGAGTCTCATATGAATCGATAGATTCCGCGCAGGCCTCCAGTGAATTTTTGCCGGAGACCAGGAGGAGGCAGTGGAGGATACGGGCATAGAGAGAAACCATGATTAAATCACGGCAGGTACGGAACGGGGGCAAAGACGTGAGGGTGATGGGGAGCCGGTCAAGAACAGTGTTGTGAAATCCGAGGCTTCCAGGGCTTCGAACGTTGGCCTTGCCGAAGTGAGTCTCGAGAACGCCATGGCAGTCTGCAATCTTCGCGTGGAAAAGGCCAGGCATCAGAACGATGTGTCGCCAGGAGTGTGGGCCGCTTTCGTGCCCCAGACGTACATTTAAAATCGAGCGCTGGCGTGCGATCGTCAATTGGTCTCCAGCGATGATTTTGATGTACTTCAAATAATCCGGGTCATCGGTCTTGAAGCCGAGGACGCGCATAATTTCCTCGATTACCTCAATGTTCCCGGTAATCGAGCTCTCGTCGATCTCCATCGCAGGTAAGGGGTGGAGAGGAGTTTTGTGAACGTCAATGGTGTCCTCGCTGACCGGCTGCGAGGCGTCCACGTCGCTCTTCCACTTCTGGAAACCCTCGCCGCCGTGCAAAATAATGGTGCGCAGAATAGTGTGCACCATATTCTGGACAAAGAACTCGCTCTCCGCAGTATTGAGAGCGATGTCGTCGACGGTAAGCGGGCGGGCAGCGAGGATGGATTTGTCGAGCTCGGATGTGAGAAGATGTTCGAGTTTCGCATTGTGCAGGGGTATCAGCGTCCCGCATGTGCCGTTCTCTTGTGCGCCTGAAATTCGATGTTAACATTTTGTTTCAGATCCCATAAAAAACTCACTTTTGCGCCCGAGAATTTGTTCGGCGATCCGATTCATCAAGTTCACATTGTCTTATACAAAAAGACCTGCTCGCGACGCGGCCAGTTCCCGAGTTGTTGTCATACAGGCATCACGCAAGAAGCTGAATAGCCCGGGGCCGCGAACCCGCTTCCGTTTCTTGTATTTCTTCTTATTGCTCTTGCTCTTGCTTTTCTTTTTCTTACCGACGCGTTTTAACGGAGGCAGACCCGTGTCGATGTCGTCGATACTGTCATCCGAGTCGGTGCCAGAGTCGGCGCCCTGAGCGTCGTCGGCTGGCAGGTCCTGCGGAAAATGAGTGGACGTAAGAAGATGCAAAAATAACACTCACAGCCACGCTTCCTTCTTCCACGCTTGCACCACTCGGCTTCGCAGAGGACCTTGAAATAATGCTGGTATAGCCCATGGAGAAGCCGTACAGGCTGAGAACGGAATAATGTTGGCGCTGGCCGAGATAATTGCACATGTTATATCCATGTGCACTCACCACTGTCCTTCCAGTCTCAACCAGTCTACTGGTTGCTGGTCTGACCAGCGACTGGCTCCCACTCGGTTATTCTTTGGCCACTCAGGTTTTTACACAATGAAGGATTACTGAGCATTTCCTGTTTATTTGTCTTCTTTCTTTTTGTCTTTTACTTCTTACACTCCACATGGACTTTACTTATTGTTATGTCCATCATCACATGCTCATATGCCCATTTAGGATTACAATAAAGGACTTTATTATACACTTTGATTACTTCTTGTACTTCAGTTTGATTATTACTGCTGTTTGCGGAACTTAGGGCGCGGCTCAATTTTTTCTGTTTTCGCACTTTTTCAGCAGAACGGTGATTCTGGATAGCGGATGGTGAGTGTGGCGAGAAACGTTGGTTGTGTTTGTCAAAAACATGGCGAAACGTGTCGAAATCAACGGCCATTAAATGTCCACCGGATCCATCAAAAGTCCACCAAGTCCACCAAGTCCACGGTACACGGGGGTGGACTTTCACATTCACGTATGTTCTCGGGATCCGACTCGCCGAGGGAGTGGGAGACGTTGGGGGATTGGGGGATCCCCCCCCCATCCGATAACAGGCAAATCTGTGTCACCGACTTTACTATCGCTCACCTCTTGCGCAACGACCAAAAAGATCAAAACGATCAAATTTGATAAAGTTTGATCCGCACCCTAAGTTCCGCAAGAGGCTAAACCCTTAACTGCAAAACTCTAACCCAAACTTTAGCCCGAACCTTAACCCCCACTACACTGCCACTGCCTGCGCTTGCCCTAACTGCTCGGCAGCGGTATGGAATGCTTATTCAGAGTTTGTGGGCGGTAACAGAAAAAGCAAAGAGAAAAGCGGGAAAAGGCAATTTGCCGGGATTCGAACCCACGAGAAGTGACAAATTGCTCTTCTAATCAGACAGCAACTAGCGACTAACCATTCGCCCTTGAGCGATTTGACGCTCTTTTGCGTCAGTTAACCTCACCTGTCTTATTTTCCCACGATAGAATAGTGATTTTTGCAGAAATCGAGTTTGTGGAATCACATGGTATTGAAAATGGTGACAGTGCTTCTAAAATTCTCTTTCCTCAAAAAATTGTACTGGGGTTCCCAAGATGCTTCTGAATCCCATAGGAAGAAATTATTTCATTTGACTTGAAGTTGACTAGATTCTAGCGAATATTTCTTGTGATATAAATTTTCATTGGACCTAGTATAAGCAGTTGGTGTTTCCCGCTTCAAATAACGGAACAGCACCTAATCCGACCTCATCTTGATATGATACTCTCAGTTTTTCGGTCCTTGCGTGATTTCATCAATCACTCAATAACCAAGGCCTATTCGCCCCCTACCTCCTGGAAACTATTTCAATTCCAATGAGGTCGCAGGGCCGTTTTCTGAGCCATGCGTCGCAGGAATGGATGGCCCTGGGGATTCAATGCTTGACATTTTGAAACGCATTATCCTATTGCCCTTACATTTTGAAACCTGTGACCCGACGCCCTGTAACCCATTTCAATTCCGCAGAAAAAAACCTGAGGTGTAAGTGTTGAAGTAAAGGCTCCACTGGCCATATAGTCGGCTGTAGACCTGGCCCCGTAATCTGTAACCGTCACAAGCGGTTGCCAGCCCGCTTCGCGGGCTGGCATCCCCTTTATAAAATATGAAATTTGTGTATTTCTTTTTCAATGGTGGTACAGAACCTGTGGCTGTGTCTTGGGCATAGCCACCCGTTTTGTACCACAGAACGGAGCGGCAACTTAATAGCCACGTAAACCTTAAACATCATGTCCACCACCACACGCCCCCAGACGAGAACTGCCGCAGCCAAGGCAACGGAGGAGCGGTTGCGCGCCTCACCCTTGGGCAGCCTCTTACTCGAGCTCGGGACCGACATTCTTGATCTTCAGAGCCTGTTCCCACCTGCAGAGCTGAGTGCGATGGCGGACGACAAAAACCATCCCATCTACGCTGGACTCAGCTGTCTCCAAAATGGGGAGATGCACGACACCATGGTATGTGTTGACCTCGCTTCACGACCTATCCCTAACCGTCCCCATCACACGCACGCAGTGCATGCCCCACGAGGGTCCGGAGGTCGCCAAGATTAAATACCATCCCGACGACCAACTTCGCCATCCGACAGTACCCCCTCCCGATCGGCAGCCATCGTGGTGAGAAGGATCGACAGGCGTTCCTTTTGGATTTCTACGATCTTCGGCGAAACTCCCAGCTCAAAGAAGTCCCAAACGGGTACACCTTCAAGGCGATGAGTGTCAAGACAGGGCCAGTGGGTAAAAGGGCAGTGGAAAATGTGATGAAAACGGACGTGAATGCGCGTATGGAAATGCAGCCAATCATGCTCGGCCCATACGGAACGACCATAGCCGTCCGTGGAGTGCAGTTTGAGGTCAAGCGCGGGGACGAGATGTTGCTCCAGTTCACTGCTCAGGAGTAGCTTGCCATTTCCAATCGACACCGAATATTTCCACTTATCAAACTTGCCCACCCGCTTCCGTCGGATCCGATTCACGTCATGTATATGGAATATCCACCACGATCTGACCTTGAAATTGACGAGTGCTGAATTCCACAATATTCTCAAGGTATGATATCATGTTCTTGGCAGAAACCGATGTGCTGCCGGGGGAAGACGAAGCGGCGGATGTGCCAGAAGGTTATATATTGTTGTCTCTGCCGCGTAAGCCAACACTCACCGAGCAACGACGAGGTGGCGGCATTGCACTCTTAATTCGAGATAACATCAGCAAGTCGAATGTGAGCTCCCTAGACAGTTTAGTGCTCGATATGGGTTTCTCTGCACCCGCTGCGAAGACAAACCTGTTGCGGCTCTAACGGATTTAAATGCTCAATAAGCCAGTTTCCCCAGAAGTTCATCAGATCCTGACACCAAAGCAAATGCGCGCGGAGGTGTCACTTTAGATCAATGCAACACTGAGTAAAGCGGAGGAACTCCTCAGGAGTGCCCTAAAACACCTCCCAAGGAGGTCGTCACCACCTGCAGAGCAGTGACCGAACCACCTCCTTGGGAGGTCTTTTTGGCAGAAAATCGTCGCCCCGGGGATGCTCAAGGCACTCCTCAGGAGTGATTTCGGGCACTCCCAAGGAGGTTCTTAGGCACTGCTCAGCAGTGCTGCAAGCACTGCTACTCATGGGTTGGCCGCTCCTCGATTCCTCGCGGTTCATTCAATAAAAATGGTAGATTAAATTATATTAGCAAGTAGTAAAACATCGCGCTACACTATAGCTTAGCTACATTAACCCCTACCGGCCGCTCGTACTTGAAGCGAGCCTGAAAAGACTAAAAGCTGTAGGAACAAGTCAGCAGAGGTAAACGATAACGCGAGAACGAGACTTCACATAAAAACAATCAAGCTCAAATCGAAAGGACGCCTGAATACATAATTAGATTGGAAATTTACGTTTGAAGGAGAAGAGACGATACCTGCCGTTCCAGATGGTGCAAATAACAAACCCGGTTTCGACATGCCGCAACACATTCAAAGTCAGCGCGAGATCAACCACTCAAAAGGGACATGCGGACGTACCGACTTACAGTTTTGGTGATCTGGTGATTCCGGGCCTGGTTGTCGAGGTCGAAAACGTAGATACCGACGTGGGCCCTGTGGGCCCTTTCTATATCAACAAATGGGTTGTGGTAGAAATGAGCAGTGAACAGCGGTAGAAAAATGAGGTGCCATACCTGACCGTCGTTATCCTCAAAATCCTGCAAAGCAAGATGTGAGCTCGGTAAGTCAGTGGGGAAAACAATTAGACAGATAGAGAGGTGTGAATACGCGAATAAGCACTCGTGCAGGCGCACTCCAGCGACTGGAACGTGAGCGAGAGTGGGAAAAGGAAAGGCGATGCACCACGGCCTGCAGCTGCTACACTTTGATCATCGCCGCGGCGAGACTCATCCAGACGATGCGAGCGCCGGACTATAGCTGCAGTGGCCGGGGCGCTGACTTGCGCGATGCGCATGACGAGCGAGCGTCACCTGCAACCGCAGTACACGGTTCGTCTGCACTCAAATCGAGTGCATCGATGGTGGTCCGGGCGCAGACCTGCGATGTACGGCGGACATGACAGAGCCGACAAGGACTAGTGCGCACGACTCTCCCTGTGCGAGCGCCGAAAAGAAAGAATAAATACAAGCGCACCAGCATCGAATAACCCATTTGCTTGCCATCGGGCGCCGCGCGGCGGTCGAGCGAGCGGTCCATGGTGCATTCGCAGGCCCTGGCGTTGGGGTCTTCGTCATCGTAGGCTGGAGGACGTGGGTCTCGGACATTGAGATTGAAGCAGAGGTGGGGATGGGAGCATGGAGAACCGATGACTCACCATTGCGCTTTGAATTTGTGTTGCCGTTCCTGGAAATAGGTGAGCGGTCCGAGTTCAAACGAAAAAACACCTTGAATTCACCTCCCAAAGCCATGCTCGAGAACGACCGGCGACTCAGAGGACCCTACGGAAGTGTAAAAAAAGAACAAAAAAGGAAGGAGGATTGAGGGCGGAGCAAGGACCCTTGTGTGCAGGCGGGTCCTCCCACGAAGAGCAGCGGTGGGGCTGCGTTTGTGTATCGGGGAGCCGGCGGAGGCGGCGCGGGGTAGGAAGCTGCGTGCTCGCGATGGGTCTCCTGCGCGAGCATCCTGTCGTTGCTAATATCAGCTCAAACCACTAAACCATCAAACAGCACGCACTAGAAAAGGCCAATTGTTGCATCGAATAGACATGAAACGCTCGAATGTGGAGCCATGCGTACGGTGCGCTTTCTGGGCACCCTCTGAAGTTCAGAAATCGTGAATTAGACCACACAAGAGACGCGGATATGGGACGGATACTCACCTGGGACGCGATATACATCGTGTACGCGTTGAATATGGTGGAGACCTTAAAGCGACGGCAGAGCGACGAATACGCCTCAAATGAGTCTCAAATCGACGGCAAGGTGTGGGGTTATGAGGACATACTGTCTTGGCGCGTAGATGGACGTGCAAAGTGGGAGGACGGCCGAAAGACGGCGAGATTGTGGTGGGAGATGGAAAGAAGCGCCCATTGTAAATATCAACAAACAAAAGACACGTGACTAGCGCTTGACGCGCCGATTCTTCCTTGTGCTTTGCACACTACATGCATTGTCATCTAAGTACATCTAAAATAATTTCAAGCGGGGAAATATGACATATAAATATTTTCAGAATTTTCTATGGGAGCCCCCACGTTCTGTGGATCATTTGACAGCAGCGCAAATATGAATTTGAGACAAGAATACAGTTGTTTGACCAAAAAATACACTTTCAAAGGCTACAGACGAGAGGGAGATCCATGAATGAAGAGCTTGCTAGTAATAAAAACACGACTTGAGGCTTGGCGGCACAAAATCGGCAAGGGTGTCTGCGCAACGATGAATTCTGCGCAACGAATGAATGAAGGCTCGAACATACATACCTTAAGCTTTGGAATGTCTGCTGGATTTACGAGAAGGTTCGGGTTCTATCTTGGGCGTTTTTTTGTTTGCGGACTTGGTAGGTTTTCCCTTGAGCGGCTTCGGCTGTGCAGGCACGGGCGTATCCTTACAAAAGAAAATGAGGCGCATGTATGAATTAGCCAAAGGCGAACTACCTTTTTTAGTTTAGTTTTGATCTCGGGCTGTAACTGTGATTACATAGTATCCGTGTCAGAAAAAAAATGCAGGAAGATACAGGCGGCGGAAAATCGTCTAAAGTAACTTTTTTCTGCGCAGGCAACTCTTAAATCATGTTAGAAACGGTGTAAGGGATGGTTTTGTGACATAAACGCACTATAAGGGAGACTTTTTTACGGAGACGAGGAGGAGCAGAGGCTTCCTCAGTCTTGGGTATTGCGTATACATCGATCTTCTTCCGGGGCCGATCAGCATGTAATACCTCTCCACAACGACGGCTGTCCTCTAGAATGTCAAGTGCATCCTTTAGATCACACTCCAGATCCTCAGCAATGAGGTTTGTTGCTACGGCAGGAATTAGGATGAATTTTGTAAACTTCTTGAAAGAAATAAGATTTGAGGCATCGTCGAATTCGTCCCAGTTTTGAGGTTTATCGATGAGAGGAGATATAGTAGCGTAAAGATCAGGTTCATGGGGAAAGTCGTCTTCTGCGCCAAATGAGCGTTCCAATGCATTTAGTATCACTGATTGCCCCATGGGGCCATAGCTGTAGATACTTGGATTAAATTCAATTGAAGAAGCACAACCGAACACTTATTATCCGCAACCCATAAATGCGTCATCAAAACCAGGGCGCCTCCTCCGCCCTCGCGTCCCGGATAATCCCCTTCGAAAACCCCCTCCCCGCAAGCAAGGCCGCAGCAATGGATGCGGGCGCGAAAGAGTTCAAGGCGCGATGGCTGGAGGAATGGACCATGTCCCCCAGGTTCCGCCGCATCTCCCTCTTCGACAACGCGAAGCCCAGCAACGCAATCGCGCGGATGTACGACGGATTGAGCCGCCCGCAGTACAGCGTCCTCACGCAGCTGCGCACGACGCACCTCGCCCTCAACGCGTACTTGTATCGCTTTCACCTTGCACCCTCCCCTGACTGCGAGCTCTGCCTCGTCCCCGAGACCGTTCCCCATTACCTGCTCCTGTGCCCCCGCTACCGACGCCAACGCCTCGACCTCGTCCTCAAGCTGGGGACGGCGCGACTCTCCCTCCGCCGCCTGCTCGCCGCCAAGTCCGACTCCAAACCGGTATTGCGCTTCGTGCACGACACCGGCCGCTTCCCCCGCTACGCCCTTTAGACTCAGACCCGACCTCTCTGAAACCATTTTTCCTTTTCCTCACCTTTATCTACTATTACTCAGACTGAAATGACAAGACATCCCGCTTTGCACAAACTCACACACACCCACTTAGCGTACCTCCTCTGTCCCCCCCCAATCTTACCGTACCCTCACACGCCGTCCAACCAGTAGCCAGCTAGTTTAAATCCCAGTATTACGTATAGTGCTACATGGGCCCCAAGGGGCCCGCGCGCACTCTAATTGAACTTGAATTGAATTGAATTGAAAACTCGATGAGCGCTTACAAAAAGCGAAAACACGGTGGTCGATTCGCTCCAAGAACGTAGTCCAAACAACTGAGTCAGACAAGGCATCACTATCCGTAAGAAGCAGATTCAAGTCGGGAAGTAAATTGGTTATGCGCGCAGATAGATCATCAAACTTGATTTTTGTCGGCCACCCTTGTTCTCGGGCTTTCGTTCGGTAATGTTCAGGCTCCAGTTCCTTCTCAATGGCTAAACAAATTTCTCGAGTTAGCTGACGGCAGCCCGGGGCCTTTGCTCCCTCCTTTTGAACCAGTGCATGTTTCTGCGCGAAAAGGGAGAATAGGGCTGGTGGTAATGGGCGTGGGACGCTGTCACTACAATGGGTGTCTGGACATTCTTGGAGAATGTCTGCGTCAGTGAATGGTTTCAGAGGACTCGCGTCACTGGTCTTGGCCTACACCGGTATCAGCCAAGACCACGAACCCGAAAATTCACGCGCACCTTCTTTTTGGCAGGCATGGCTGTGTCCGTCGATGACTCCGCACTCTTTCTCTTTACCTTGTGGACCAGAGACATTAACAAAAATCGAATCATATGTTTTGATGCTCACCGGGCTTACGGACGTTGGTTTCAGCTTTGTTTTTCCCTTCAGCCAATAAAATTAGCGCATCCATCAAGAACAAAATGAGAAAAAGACACCTTAACATCTCCTGAATCTCCTTTTAGATTCGGAGCCACATTTTCCTGGATATATGTCAATCTCCTTATCCTGTAAACAAAACGAAACTGACCTTGACACTTTTCCGGCTCTTTTTAGGCGAGCTGTCGTCCCCAATCGAAAGGTCATCGGCAAGATCCAAAGAGTCAAAGTTCATATCTTGGCTGTCGTCAGCGTATTCCCGAAAAATACAACAAGATTACCTTTGTCCTCCAAAATAGCATCAAGATCATCGTCTGCATCACCATCGTCTACATCACCGTCACCCTCGTCTTTGGTGTCCAATTCGATGTCGTCGTTTTCTGGGTCCGAGTTCGCATCGCCGACGTTCTCCCCGCTCTCCCCATCCTGTGCCGCAGCACTCCAATCATCAGTGTCTTGCTCCTCAGCTGCTCGCTCTTGCCGGACGGCCCTCTTATGCTTGTCGTGATTATTCGCGAGATATTGCTTAAGAAAAGCGCGGATGGGCCAAGCGCCTTCAAAGCGCTGAAAGTATTTGAATTCATGCTGAATCTGTTGGCAATTTGTTAGCCTGCGACAGCCTGAGAGCGGATACTTGGGATGCGCACTGTTTTGATTACTTTTTCTAATCGAGTTTTATCTTGACCACTCAAAGTTTTGGCGGTGTTGAGAAAACGATTGGCATAGTAGCGAACAATATTCTGGAAGCGACGATGATTAGCCTCTGGTAACAAATGGGAGCCTTACAATGACCCACCATTAATCGATTATAACGTGTCTTGTTTCGTGCCAGTCTCATTTTCTCCAACAGGTTATATCCACTGCCCTTTCTGGCTTGGCCCTTCGGACGTGGAATGAGCTTCCGCTTGGCAGCGGTTTTCTTGGCAAGAGCAGCCGCTGCAGAAAGAATTCAGCATGTCAGTGCAGTTCTAGCAGCCTAAGAATGGTCTACATACCCAATTTAGCCTTCTCTTTATTAGCGGCTTTCAGCGCAGCTTGAGCCTCAGCAAGTTGCTCTTCTAGCGTGGGTTTGCGATGAGGCAGCATGGAAGCGGAAGAGAGGTGACGTGACGTGACGTGACTGACGCGCTCATGTGATCGCGACTTTCCCATTTATTCTGGTATGTTGCCTCGATTCTTGTATCATCAATTGAGGCTCAATCTGCTCTTGACCTATTATTCTGATGGAATGGTAATCTTCAATCTCTTCTTTACCATGAGATTTGACATCACCTGTGTGTGTTTTTTTATTTATCTTGCACTTTCTGGCCGCTGTTGTGGCACACTAACAATACAGAAGCCTTTTATAGTTTATCCATACTCTTTCCATGTCTGTCCATGCTTCAAAAAAAAATTCAGGCCAATTTTACCTTTGAAAATGCGACCTCATAACCCGATTATTGATGTGCATAGCTGTAAGTTGTTATATTCTGCTTCTGATTTTCGTCCCGGATGGGGGGTTCCAGTTAAAATGTCAGAAAAGTTGAGGTAGTCATAGAAGACTCTCTTTCTACTTTTGATGCCAATTCTGAGAGCTCTGACCTTACTGCTGCTTTGAAAAATAATCCGCAAGTAGCTGCACAATTGTTATCCCAACAAATGATGCGGCTCCAGAAATTGTTCAATCATCTACATTTTCCTGTTCTACATCGTCTACTGAGGGAACAAACTCTGGCTTGATTAAGCCGCCC
Source organism: Mycena leptocephala (assembly GCA_029378395.1). Classification (NCBI taxonomy): domain Eukaryota; kingdom Fungi; phylum Basidiomycota; class Agaricomycetes; order Agaricales; family Mycenaceae; genus Mycena; species Mycena leptocephala. Next base: position 19,372 of record JARJLF010000379.1, on the reverse strand, counting down.
GTTCTGTCAACTATTGTCCACTTCCCGCGACTTTTGATGCGACCAACGACGGCGCTGACTGTCTGTATATCAGTGACGAATGTTGCTGTTGTTCGGTTATACGAAACAATCCCTTTGGTTGCGTCCTGGCCCAATGTTGAACATGGTGTGAGGACAGCAAGCAGTCGGCATTGGCCTGAAAAAGCACCCCATATTCGGCCCATCGGAAGCTGGCAGACAAAAATCCGCTCGAGCCTGCCTTAAAAGACTTGGGTTATCCAGCGGGTTTGGTTAGGGTCTGGTTGATCTACGTCTTTCACTTGTAGCTCATACTGTACTTGAATCAGAGTCATTCAATTAATTATTGACATTTACTCACCCGGACATAAGATGAATCCCTTTCCAATTCTGCCTTTTTGGCTGCAGATGCTGTTGTTATAGAATCACCGTCAAAGATCCAAACTTTTCCCCAACTTGGCATAATCTCGGGCAGATAGGGCTGAATCTTCTTGGCTTGTGTACTGAGGGCGGAGGAAAAATATTCCACAACCTTCTTTCGCAGCTCAACATCGGGAATATTTTTTTTGAGGCATGGCGTACGAAGAACCGTAAGTGGATCTAAACCACGGTAAATTGGCGGCCAAAACTAGAGGCGAATCTGCTCACAGTGATCAAAAGTTTTTTCGGATTGGGAAGGGCCAGTTTTACGGCGTCCGAAAATTGCTAATTCATCTGATAGGTCGTAACGTACGCCAAGCTGTTCCAGATAAGCATAGCTCAAGACGGTGTTGTTGAGATTTGCCCATGGAAATTTTCTAGAACGTAAGCGTGTCTTGAGAAAGCCGCAGTAACGCTCCATGTAAAAAGTCCATGTTGTCCACGATGGACCACAAAAACGTATGTCGGGGACAGTATGAAGGAGCCCGTGCACGACCAAGGGGCATGCACACAAGCGATCTTCTCGGTATTGATAATAGTATCTGATGTAGCCGTGAGCTAGGTTCAAAGGAAACACCAAACGAAAAATACCGTTCATAAGTTTGTACCCAGTCAATGATATTATCATCAAGAGCGTCGAGCTCAGGGAAGGTAATGGTAAACTGTAGACATTTCTTGATAATGTCGGAGAGTTGGCAAGCATGCATGTGATATTTGGGATCTGCGAACCGATCCTTGAGGAGGGCGGGCATCATATACACAAACCAAAAGCACCAGGCTTCGGCAGTAAATTTTCCCGGGCCTGCAGCAAGCGAACGGGAAAAGCTAGATGGAATATCCTTCATCGCTTCAGCAGTCTCGCGCCAAATTTCGTCCCAAATCTCTTCCGAGATCTCGTACTCTTCATCGCCGGTACCTTGAACTTCCCGCTCCACAGTGCGACGAGATTAGGTATTATATTCTCGAATAGGAGGTGCATGAAGTCCCAGGGATATGACCGGGCCAAGTCCATAGAGCCGACACGACGTATAGCCGGAAGACCCTTGATCCCGTGGTATTTAGCGCACTTTTCCGCCGCAGTTGCGGTTTGCGAGTTTTCGATTTTCTGGATAACTTCAAGGAAATGGTCGTGAGTACGAAGAGGTAATTCACGGGGATCCCAAGAAGATGGTTGTTCCTGGGGGTCGCAGGGCGAGGATAGTGGGACATAGTAGATCTTTTCGCCTCCCGTTACGTTTCGCGCGCCTTTAATTTGAAAATTGCGGCATGGACTGAGACTATTATGGCCTTTGATGTTCATCATTTTCTCGACTGCGATGATATCGCCGTGCGCCGCGATGTTGTATGCATGAAGATCGAACATCTCGCGAGTGAGAGAATCATATGTCGGGACGCCGACTGCAAGCTGCACGAGTTCGGCGTCATAGGGAATGAGAAAACTGTGAAGGTCTTTTGGAGGTTTAGGCCCCGGAATGACTCCTGCAGACATCAGGTCCTCGAGATGTGTACGCGAGTTTGGGGGAATATTATGGACCTCGGCAAGAATGGGGGTTGCGGAGGGACCTTTTCGCCGTCGTTCGAAAAGGAGATATGAATCAGTGCAGATGGAGAGGGCGATGTCATATTTGCTGGAGAAATAGCAATGGGAGAGCTCCTGGCGTCGACAACAACTTTCCTTTTCCGGAGGTTCCTATAATTCTCGCTATCGAAAATGTCGCTGATAGTACCGGGGATATGCTCGTAGTTGTGCCGGTAAAGCAGCTGCTCAACCTTCTTGGGAATTTGGAAGAAGCCCTGGAGGCGCAGGATGATCGGGAGATAACAAAAGAGGCGCCTTGGTCTTCCATCAGCCGCGAAGCGCGGCTCCTTGCAGTCCTTGAACTGGCACTGCTTCAAATCCGCGTGAACTCCCGTGAATGCCATGCACGAATTGACGCAGCAATGGTACCAAACGGGCTCAACGCCGGATAACACAGCTACCCGGTGAATCATGACATAGTGTGAGCTAATTTCCAGCTTGTGCCGGAAAGCATAGCGCATTTGCGCAAATGCTTCGGCCTACAGAGCTCATCTTTGGATTTCTGACCTGAGGTAAAGGTGTTTCATCATCTAAAATGCTACCAGAATCGAACTGCCGATTCAGATTTTTAATTTAGACCAAGAGGACGTTCAAATAGACAAGATTTTATTTCTTATTATTTGCAAAGAAGCGCGCCTTTTGAATAGTTTCCTAGGGCAACCAGGGTTCCTATCGGAATTCTGAGTATGCCAAATGATTTTAGCACTTCCAATTTACAAACCATCAGCTTTCCTCGAAGGAATCGGTGAAGTTTCTGGGGCGGGAGAGCGTGTAGAACACATTGTCCTTTTTTTACATCTTGGCACAAGCCCCTTCTGAAAATTCCCTGCAAAGCACGTGAATGTCATGTGAGTTCAGAAGGCGGCTTGATCTGAACCTAGGTGCGGGTCACCTAGCTATCGCTACCCCGTGCTTAAAATTTTGCGGCTTCAAATTTGATCTAATTTCTTATCCCTCTTTCAAAAGTGCTTTTTTTGAAGGTACCAGAACAGCTGGAAGAGGGATTTTTATTTGCATCAAAACCGAGTGAGCTAAAAAAAGGTTGGCGGCCGATTTGGCCACATGCGTGTATTATATTCAAAAAGCTCTGTTTAAGCTGTGAATAGGTGCAAAATGTAGCTACGGGAGTCTACGATTCTACTGGTCGAACTGCCGTGCAACTCGCTCGGGAAAACGGCGATGAGATGAGTATGTAGTCGAACTGAATGCCCGAACCACCTGTTGAGTTTGTTTGGGTCCCAAATCATTGCGGTTCGCGAGACCGAGGCAAGCGCCGCTGGCATATTCGCGCCGCCGTAAGTATAATCACAATGATCACGAAGATACTTCTTGACGGCACCCCCAAAGAACTCGATGAAGTTCAGCTCGCAATGATTCTTGGGGCACAATATCACCAGATGGCCGGCGTCTTCAATAGTCTCGGCAACCACTGACCGCTGCTCGAGGAAATGCGGGTGCAATTCGAGCACCCGCGTCGCACAGCAGTCTCGGGGAGCGGAATGAAGCTCCTTTTTGCACTCCTTGACAAATTTGCCTGCAGGCCACAAACCCCGCTCTTGAAGAACGGCTTTCATTCCCTTGGGCAGTCCAGGATGCTCCGGATTGTTGGCCGGATAAACCATTTTTGGGGTCCTCCGAATGGCACCATCCCACCACCATCCATCTCGCATATATGCCTGTTTTCCTCCAGGGTTAAGATTCATACCCGTTTGGGTTGAATTCGTTGTGCAGATACAGAGGCCATTGGGAGTAATTAAATTACTGTAGAATACACTCAAAAGTCGCGTGAAAACACCCTCAGAGGTACACCAAATTTGAAAAAAAAAAATCTCCGCCCGATTTGGCCACTAATCTCGGCTAGCCGCAGCCAGGTGACCCGCACCATAGGTCTATCAGCTGCTGATCTCCATCAGACTTGTGTGACAGGAGAACTGTCATCGCGTCGGCCTGGTAACATTAACCGTTCTTTACAGTAACCTATTTGGCAGCCCTCCGCATGAGATAAGATAAGACAAAAAATATTAAATAAATGAGCTCGAACCGATTTCGGAAGTCTTTTCAGGAGCTACACCGGGCGCGCAGAGTCAAAATGCTTTGGAGGCTTGCAAATCATGTCCCCGATTTTTTTTCGATTTTCTTGGCCTTTTTTTGAGGCATTTTGACCGTTTAATCGATTCATAGCACGAAGTCTTGGCAATTTTCGGTCCATTGAAGCGACAAATAGCTCGAAAAAAAACGAGTACCTGTGCAAGAATTGATAAAGCACTGGAGAATTTTTTGGGATTTTATTTTGCTTGATTTCTTACCTCCAGTTGGGTTTGAAAGACCCCCGCCCCGTCCCGCCTCCCCGCCATCATCCGCCATCAAAACAAATCTTACAAATCATTGAAGTTCTATTTGGCAGCTCCCCTCGAGGAGCCCTCGGCTGCCAAAGAAGGGGGGCTACCAAATAGAATTATCCTCACGAAATGCTCGGCGGTTCTTTGTGCATGTTTGACCTTTCTCCATTTATTCTAATCCCTTTCGTCCTTCTCTGGCGCCGATCTTCGATTTTTTAAAACCTTAACGAATACTTCTCCCAAGAACCCCAGGTGACTGAACAGCTGACCTCCCCGCAGTGATCATCTTTTCAAGTACACAGATGTAGTTGGGTGGGAAACTTGAGGGGAAGAGTTTGTTGCGCTGTGTCCGTATCCGGTGATTGTTCAAAAATTATCTAGGCTAAGTTGGATAACCTTGGGCCGCAGCCAGTTGAAGAGATCAGTTGGGAAAATTGTTAAAATGACGATCATCAACCGACTGGACATACATATGCTGTTGGAGACGAGGATGAAAATAATCGAGGTTTTTGCTCAGAAGTATGATTTGCTTGATGTCAAGGTCGACGTAGTTGGTAAAGAGGTGCCATGATGACTCAATTGGAATGTTATCGGTGTTCTTGAGGGCGACAAAGGGTGGTGCATTGTCAAACGAGAAATCAGGCATACATTGTTGACTGTGACAAGGTTCGCTCATCCTGATTACATTAAATGGCAGACAAAATAATCTCACGCTAATCAGAGGCAACTTCCAAGGTGTGGTGCTGGTCGACGTGTAATGACAGCTCACTGGGAGGAGAAGAATCCCAAGGCGCGGGGGCTCTTCTCTTCTCTGGGAACTGACATTGCATCACAACGAGCACAGTTCTCATTCTGATCTGTGGTTGATCTGTGTTCCTTGACGATTTTCAGCGTAGGATTACTTGTAATTGGGGGCTGGTTACATGATGATCAGAGCCACAAGCAAGTGTTGCGAATTTGTGTAACTAACGATTATCTCCCTGACCTTTGTCTCGTTTTATTTGAGGTGCAGAACCATCTTGCACTACCTCAATCGGCACTCTGAATGAATAACTCTGGCCTCCAACACCGACTCTCATACGGCAGTAAGTTGGCCCCCCTGCTGATCTAACGGATGCTAAATTTGGACTTTCTCTAAGGCCTCATAGTAAGAAGGTCCCGAGGATCGAGGTTGTTCAGACTGGCAAGCTCAAACTGCGCTCATTGTTTGGGTTTTAAGGGTTCGAGGTTGTGGTCTGTCAAGCTGCGTCCTCTGTTAGGCTTGAGGTCGCAAGCTGCGATTTCTGTTTGGGCATCAGGGGGCATCTGAGTCATAGCCTGGCAAGCTGCGACCTCTGGGTTCTGGGGGCTTGAGGTCGTGGCCTGGCAAGCTGCGACTTCTGTTTGGGCATCAGGGGGCATCTGGGTCGTAGCCTGACAAGCTGCGACCTCTGTTTGGGTTCTGGGGGCTTGAGGTCGTGGCCTGGCAAGCTGCAACATCTGTTTGGGCTCTGGGGCATCAGGAAAACCTACTTTACTGAATCTGTGACAATTTGGGGGAATTGGCCCAATTGTAACCAAATAGTGACCAAATTTTGCTTAGCGAGCCTTAGCGAGCACAAATCACAAATTCTCACAATTGTATAGATCCGATCGTACATATTAAATTTGGCCAAATTTGTGAGGATCTGGGCGCATTTTGGCAGCATTTCTGCAGCTTTTGTGTTACCATACTTGGAGAAACCACAAGATACAGGATAAAAATCGTTGGGATAAAAAGATATATTAAAGCTACGTAGGGACAGTCTTATCTACGATTCTAGCTCACTCCGCCCACCTGATCAATACTACGCGTATTAACAATTGAGGCGCTGTCAGCCAGAGGTCAGTAAATATTACAATGACAGCGAAACAATCCCGGATACGCACATATGTTGACAGCGGTGTTCAGACGAGATATTGAGATGCGCAATCAGACTTGAGTAAACAAGAAAAAACATTAGCAGTAATTCAAGTTTGTGACAACAGGGGGACGGCATACCTTCCAACTCGGGAATCTCAGTTCTAGGCAGTGGCGGAGTTGTTAGCATGAAAGGTAACTGGTGAGGACTAACAGTTGCCAGAAAGATCTCAAAACCGTGCAGCAGACAAATCTATAAGGTCCCGTGCATGTTAGGGAAGCTTCCTTCAGTTCTGCATGACAACTTACTCATCAGAGACTAGATTGAGCATCACGGCATGCATGCGCGGCTGGAAGATTGGCGGGTGCACATCTGAGCAACCTAGATATGTCAGTATATCTGCAAACTGGCACGCAAATAAGTTAACGGATATAAGACAACTGTGGCTGAGGACGTACAGGGTGGGAACAGTGAGAAAATGACCTAAAAAGTGAAAAAACAAGAGCAGCGAGATTCAGGGACGGACCTGTATAATCCCCTATCCCGAAGATTGACAAGAGGGATTTTGTGGGGCAAGTCGTTGCCTGACAAGTGTGGAGAGCAGAATTATATAGCGTCCAGAGCATGCATCTGAAATGAAGGCATAAACAAGGACACTGCACATACACTAGGTGCCAGGACAGGCAGAAACTTACTACAAGTGCATTGAGAATGGTGTAGTGAGGTGCAATAGACTCCAAGGAATGTCGAGAGATGATGAGGATGAGAGCAAAGATGGGGGAAAAGGAAGAAAGGTGTTGGACGTTGTTGTGACACGATCAAAACGAACCACCTTTCGACCACGTGATAATTTGATCTGTCGGACTTCAAGGTGGGGACCTGCAAGCGATCCACTTCGGGCATCGCCTGACCTTCCGCAATGACTTGACCTCAAACTGAAATTTAGATGTGATATGAGATGGATCTCCGGGTATTTTCTGGTATAGATCGTTCCTAGGATGAAGCATCGTGAATATTCAATTTGAGACAATAAATCAACCAGGGAGCAACAAGGGATAACATCAAAATTCCGTCCAGAACCAGGACATCTTCGCAATGTAAAATCAAACTGATTTCCGAGTCAAAGCATGGTCAGAATAAGTGTGGACGACTAGGGACGGCTGCGGCTGCAGCGACGCCTTGGCGATGCAATCAAAACCTTTACATTGTCCCATGACAGTTGGAAGCGACTCAAGCGGTCGGCAATGGACTTAGACTTGGCGGAGGCTGAATCTAAAAAATAAATGATATGGGTAGCATGGCCTTGAAAAGTGGCCTTTGTGAGTTCAGCATGTCATGATGTTGGGAAAACCAAATGGGAAAGCGGTGTGCGACGTCAATGCCAGGCTCCAGCGCCCACACCAATCATATTCCCAACAATCCACCAATGGTGTCCGAGGTGTTGAGGCACAGGAAGGACATCCCGTACCGAAGTTATGGGTAGGTTATCGGAGATGCAATATGAGCAATGCAATTTATTATGGAAATGTTTTTATTGAAACAGTTAGAGGACATCGTTGGCACTTGCGAACGCTCTCAGAGACCCCGCCTGCAGGTTACAAAAAACAACCATCCCTCAAAATAATGTCTAAATTGGAAAGTCCGATCCTGGATTTGGCACAATTTGATTGCAATTTGAACATTTTTTGCGACTTTAGGATCATTTATATCGCTTGACCTCGCTAAGCTTCGCTTAGCCCGTTTGTGCCAAATCGGCACAATTTGGACAAATTCGGAAAAGAGGATTTTCCTGATGGGGAACAGCTTGAGATTTGGCCTGGCCAGTCACAAGCTCTTTCTGGCCATGCTTTGGCCCGATGGTAACAGGCAGGGCATATTTTCTTCAACAGAGTGTTATTTGGATGCTATGGGAAGAGTTTGGTTGAAGTAGAATTACCATAAAACTATTTGGTGGAAAGTTAAACACCCATATATTTTGGTGTGACTTTTGTTCTGAGTGTTTCTACATGCGTTTCTCCTCAGGTGGAGCATTTTTGGCAGAATTACCCCCCAAATTTGACCGACACAGCCATGACACAGCCACTAGGAAGCTCCGACTGTGTCGGCAGAGACCGTGCTTGAAAAAGGGTTGAGGAAAGGAACGAGCCTCCCCCAAAAAATAACACGCTGACCGTCGGCGCAACAACCTTGTTCGTGTATGTCTTTGGGGCTTCGCGAGCTCCTGCTTGCGCCGGTAGAATTTCGGAGACATAATGTTCAAACTTTCTATTTATCCTACTGCTGTACATACCGAGATGCACAGAAAATTAAACTATTTCATTGCGGTGCTTTGGAGACACTAACGTAGGGAACACTGACTGCGTCAGCAACAAGCTTGCTTGTCAAATTCAATTGAAGATCTCACAAAGTTTCAGATAATTTTGAATGTTGGGGCTTTGCGGGCGCTTGCTTGCACCTTAGAATAATATTTTGAAGATGCGGGAATGTGCTTTGGAATCTCTCCATCATGTGCGCTACGAGGCTCGTGAAACAGATGAATATTTGAATTGGTTGTGTGTGGCCCGAGGTCGTGGTGGTGCTGGTCGTCACTTCACAATTCTCTGAGCCGTTTAAATAATCCGCAGGTCCCGCTGCCCAGAGAAGTTGATCCCGGGAGGCTTAGGATCATCGGGTCAAGCCGGGTTATTCAAAAATGGAGCCACTATGACCCTGGAGAGACCTTGACAAGCAAGGTAACATCGGCACGCAGCGGCAGGATCTGCGGTAGATGCCCGTCTCTCCAACGCTCGCTGTCGAGGCCTTCCTTTCACGTGTACTTTTCGTCGTTCGACCCGCAGCCATTTATAAAACGTCGTCAAGTCCATGACCACCGCCGCATCTTTCTTCGCACTTCCATCATGTCCTTCAGTGTATTCTCTTCAAGCATCCTTTATATTCAAGTCTCTCATGTCCCTCAAGTCCTTCTCTGACCTTCAAGCCTCGGAAGGGCCGGACCTCTTTCTACTCGTAACTCAAGTCCCCGAAGCTTAAGCAACATTGACTCCGAGTCACGGCGCTCAAGTCTCAAGACTTTCTCGGCGCAGATTTCAAGCAACATCAAGTCCTACTTCAAAATATGCTCTTGTTATTGGGTCTTCCTCTTCCCATTTGCTTTGTGGTCCCACTGGCATTCCTCATTCAAGACACGGCCATTTGTGTATTTATTCTAAGTTACTACTCATGTACAGCGTGTGGGGATCGAGTGGGCAATCTAACATTTTCACAAGCATACTGTTTGATATCCGGTTGATGGGGACGACGGAACCATGCGACGAACCATATTAGTGCGCTACCAGTGCTCTACCGCGGCTCTACCGTAGAACCACGTGCTCTATGTGGCTCTATGTGGCTCTACCGCTCTATGGCTCTACCACTCTACCGATCTACAGGCCTCTCTGATAGAGGGGGACATGCCTATGAGTCTACTGCTCTACTGGGCTCTCTGTAGTGCTATGTAGGCAAGTAGGGTTTTCCAGATGAAGTCCAAATCATACAGTGAGAATGAAAAGATTCTGACATTGGCAACGAGGAGCGCGTGGAACACACAAACCTCGTCATTCCCGTGGTTCCGTGACAGAAAAACTACGAGTGATATTCAGTGGGGAAATTTGCAGAAATATTGGGAGACGTACATTCCCGGGCTTGCGGCTCTTAAAATCGGTGGAAATGGACTCCCGATATTCACCGGAGCGAGAAGTCCGGAGGCCATGAAGGTTTGCGAGCGGCAGCCAAAGAATGCTTGCGAGCGACGACCAAAGAATTTTTGCGACAGGCAATTACCTACCGGATTCAATTTGTTGCGGCGTATACTGAGTACAAGATATACCCCCCTACAATATGTCCCCCCTAGATGCAGGGACGATCTCGATGCAGCGCTCGGGCGCGTCGCGGAGCAGCGTCTGCCAGTGGTTAAGTACCTCGATACCCGGCGCCTGGTTGACGGCGGGCTTGACATCGCGGGTGTTGATGTAACGGCGCTCGTGATGGGGACAGACGACGTCGAACCAGGTTTCGGAGACAGCGCGCGGGGCAGGGTCGTCTGCCTCGAATGGCCCGTCTGCCACGGAGCCGGAGACAATGGCATTCAGCGGCGTGCGCGGGGCCACGTTGACCCACTTCTGCTTCGGCCACTGGTAGTGTTCGTGCGCCTAATAGTAGTCCTGGAACACATATGCGCGCCCCGAGACGTACGCGAGGTGCGCGTTCATCAACCTGCGATCCGTCGACACACACTTCTCACTATATGAATGCTGGATGTGCTTACACCTCGTTGAAGCAGTTATTCCATCCCGTTGTCCCGTGGTTTTGGTTTGAGAACTTCACGTAGCGCCCTGTCTTGCCCTCGGGGAAGGGCAACGACAAATTGTGGCACAATAGAGGTGCATTCAAATGGCGGGCATTTTGAAAAGCATGACCTGACACAATAGAGATGCATTCAAATGGCTAGCATTTTGAAAAGCATGACCTGGCGCAATGGAGGAGCATTCAAATGGCTGGAATTTTTAAAAGCATGACCTGGCCCAATAGAGGTGCATTCAAAAGGCTGGAATTTTTTAAAAGCATGACCTGACGCAATAGAGCTGCATTCAAATGGCTAGAATTTTGAAAAGCATGACCTGGCGCAATAGAGGTGCATTCAAATGGAGGGCATGGTGAAAAGCATGACCTGATGCAATAGAGGTGCATTCAAATGGCTGGAGTTTTGAAAAGCATGACCTGGCACAATAGAGGTGCATTCAAAGGGCTGGAATTTTTGAAAAGCATGACCTGACGCAATAGAGCTGCATTCAAATGGCTAGAATTTTGAAAAGCGTGACCTGGTGCAATAGAGGTGCATTCAAATGGCGGGCATTTTGAACAGCACGACCTGACACAATAGAGCTGCATTCAAAATGGCTGGAATTTTGAAAAGCGTGACCTGGCACAATAAAGGTGCATTCAAATGGCGGGCATTTTGAAAAGCATGACCTGACACAATAGAGCTGCATTCAAATGGCTGGCATTTCGAAAAGCATGACCTGGCGCAACAGAGCTGCATTCAAATGGCGGGCATTTTGAAAAGCATGACCTGACGCAATAGAGCTGCTATTATGGGCCCTTGCAATTGCCAGTGGGGAATATTTATTTGGATGTCCTGCTGCTAATTATGCATGGAAATTCGCCTAACCAAGATGTATTTGGGGGAGCCGTCTTTCGTTTGCCCGACTGACCGTTCTCTTCGATCTCTATTAGGTGGGTTAGTGGTCAACCGAACACCTCACACAGAGACCCGGAGCCTCTCAGCTTCCAGCGTTCTCTTCCCAAAGTCCTCATTATATTCATTATAAATCTATACAAAGTTTGTTTAAACAATGGCCATCTCAATGGTAAATCAGGTTCAAGCAATGTTTTGATTAACTCAGTCCTTTCAGTAGCGGCAGGGTGAGAGTGGTGGGCTGATTGACTGGCTTTAATTAGTGTTTCAAAAAATTGGATTGATCAATGTTTGATCCACTGATTAAACAGTGTTTAAAGAGTGTTTAAAGAGTGTTTTAACCCTGTTTTAACTCTGTTTAATCCGCACAAATTCAAAAGTAACGCACACTGGGGGAATCGAACTTGAGGTCTCCTGATTTTCATCTCATATATATAGGAGTAAGTGATAACCACTGTACCATGCAGCCGATGGAAAGTGGCTGAAAAGCGTGCATATATTCATGTGTAAATGTTGGGAAGGTCCCCTACTTCGATCTATGGAAGAGATTCAATGGACTACCACTGGACTTCATTATGGTCCCAAAATGTGTGAGATCCCACCCCACCATTGGCATGGTATTGGGCTACTTGAAATAATTTGGGTTTCTTGTGATGCAACCTTGGTCCTTTGCAACTTGGACAAGGAGTTCCCACCTGGATAAATGGCCAATAATGTAAAAAGGAGTTGCCATGCTTAGACAATCTCCCATGTTCTGAACTGAATGCATCCTACACTTTAGAAACATTAGTGTTAGCTAAAGCTACAGAAATGCCACTGCTGCCCAATATGATGAACTTAGAACATCTCCACCTCCATCTCATTCTGTCACACCAGGTGATCTGTGTCTTTTCCGTTCTATCTCATGCTCACTTCATCTGGAAACACATTCCAGCGGCACAGACATGGCATGTCCATGCCAGACCGAGTACTTCTGCCACAGACCGACAGACACCCGCAGACCTCCGCAGACACGGTCATGAAGCGACAGACGCGGTCCTTAAGCGGTCAGCGTGGTCAACTCAGGCAATCAATTTTTGATTCTTCTTAACCGCGTTTGGGCGTCGTTTTGTCGCGATGTTGACTTCTCCAGTTCCTCAATGGCAAAAAACTTGTCGGCTTCTACATGACGGCTCGAACGAAAAAAATTTGCTAAGTCCGTTGCCGAGAGTATGTAAGAGTCTCGTAAGTGTGCGCTGTTGTCAATGTCTTCCTTTCTTTCTCCCACATTTGTTCCTCAGCTTTCTTGTGGGTCAAATCTTACCTCTCCTCCTAGATATTCAGACTCATTACATCATTCTTTAGAACATGCTTTCCGCGAAGACTCTGGATAGCAATGGTCACTCCGAGCACGTACGTCTGTCTTTTTGAATTCTCGTTCATCCAGTTCCTTACCGACATGAATTCTAGGTCCTTGCCAGCGTGAAATGATCCGAGTGCTTTTTTGTGCGGCTACCATGTTCTCGTATTTACTTCAATGTAGTCGTTAGCTGCTTGCCAATATAATTTGTTCAAAAGCTATTTTTCTGCCTGCGAGCACCCTCTGTACTGTTCTGCCTGCATTAGGAAGCTTCCGAGGAAACATATGGCCGTTTGATGGAACAGATGGATCATCAGCATGCGTGATAGTGATGGTCTGTGGGTGTCTGTGGGTCTGTGGCACTATCGGTCTACCGGTCTGTGAGCGTCTGCCATAGAAACTGCGTGTCTGTGGCTGTCTGGTACAGACAGGGGGGAGTCTGCGGGTCTGTGTGGTCTGTATGGTCTGCCACAGACCACTACAGACATTGGGTATTTTCCAGATGTTGGCTCAGTTGGAATTCAGTCAGTGTTTACCTAATCTGACATTCTGGGTTGTGTGTTCGAGACTCGGTGCCTGTGCATCTTTTTCTGCATGTTTTAAACCTCGTTTAAGCAGGGATCAAATCTCATTCAACAAAACATTGCTTGAACCTCATTTACCGTTGAGACGGCCATTGTTTAAACAAACTTTGTATGGTTACTGATTCATTTCATTCTAACAATTTGGGAATCTGAAGAGACAGTTTTGTTCAGAATCGCGCTGGCTATCGCCTCAGAGGGCCAGACTCGAGAAATGGCTTTGAATGAGTTCATAATGAAAAATTGTGGGCTCTGAGACAGAAATCATGTTCTGAGGCACACCGGAAATACTTATTATACAACTCGGTTTGCTGGCGGTTAATTTTTTTCTGTCCCTCAAAGCACTCATTCCATGCTTATGAACCTTATTCCGCGGAAAAATCCGTACCCATTCCACTTCTGAACGACGACCAACCAAAAATTTCCCGAGGGTTTAAATTGAGAACTGCCCAAATGCCGAAATATTATACGGTTCGTCGGGGATTAAATTTTCTTCCGGGGCACGCCTTCACTATTGCTATCCCAAAGTCTTCCAGACTCGGCAAATCGTCGAGTTCATAGGCCGGTGTCGAATTGTCGAATAGGTAAAATTGGTCACGCGTCACGCCCGGTGTCGATTTGAACGAAATACTACAGCATCTCGATGCTCTTCGGTGAGCAAGTTATGAAAAGACAAGGGATGTTGTGATACTGTGGAAAGCAAGTACAATTTAGATTGTATTTCGTGAATCACAGAGATAAGTACAGGTCCAAGTTGTAGTGAATTCACATGAAAATCACAAGGTGTTGGGAACAAATTCGACAACAAATAACGACAACTTCAATGATATCATGGTATTGAATTGTGATCGATTTTTGCGGTAGAATCGATGCCAAGAACGAGCCTAAAATAAATTTTAGGACTCGTAACTGATGACAGCAGCACAGCCACCGTCGACGACTCACCCCCATCGCTGATCCTCCGTTCGCCATACATTTCCTCTGCATCTCGCGCCGATATCTCAATTTTATCGCAACTCCGCACGGACTTCTCCGCGCTCAACGCCCACCGCTTCCGGTCCCGTCTCACCCCGTCGCCCGCTTGTGACGCATGTGGCGCTCCCAAGGAAACTAGGGCACACTTCCTCCTTCACTGCCCAGCGTGGGGACACCTACGCCCTCCGCTTCAGCTAGCGTCGTGTAGGTCTCGCAATACGGCAAGAATCTGTGCCTTGCATGCCAAAATTGGGTTCTTCAATTGTAGATGGGCCTATAAAAATTCATGCTGAATGCCAGCCATCCGAGAATCCTTTGGACTTGTGCTGCGCACCAATCATAGATGATATATGGAGCATTCATGGTCTGAAGTGTTGAACTGGTCCGACAAAGGGGGACTCCGGCACGAGGCCGGCAATCAACGGTTGATGTTTTACCTAGAACTCGGACAACGGACTTGCTCAACCAAACCGCCGATACTCAACGAATAATGGGTCGTTTTGGACAAACTAAAGACTCAGTCCGCATCACTTTAAGGAATGCTGACGATCTGTCTACTCAGAATTGCAATCGGGACTCTTTGTAATGTGCTACACGCAACTCTTCCTTACTTGTCCGAGTTCTAGGGGGGGGATAGTATCCAATATTCTCGAATGCTGGTAAGCATTTCTGTTATGATCCGAACTCCTACTAATTTTCTCCTCCTTTGTAGACAGGCCCTTTGTTTGAGGGGCAAGATGTTGAACTCACACATGCACCCACTACTATGCAACCACTTATGCACCTATCAGAAGCTATTGCACATCCTAGGATACCGGTGAGGCATCTGCTTTCATATTTTTACTGTTACTAATTTCCCCGGTTTTCTGCAAGTAGCATCTTCTTCAAATGTCCAGAACATCCCACTTTTGCCTGCACCTGCACCTGTACAGTCACAGCCAATTATTGGGCAGCCAGGCACTGTTTTCATTTCATGGGATCAGACAGGTGCCTCAGGAGGTCGAACCCGTACATGCCAGGTCTGCAAGGAAGCCGGGAGGGACATACAAATGAATACTTGTCCGGGAAGGAACAACAGGAGCAGATGTAATGGTGGTACATCATAGGGCTAGGGTACAGGGAAATGTGTTATAAATATATACAATCCCAATTTTCTGCTTTGTCTTTGGAATAATATGGGCTCGAAAGATAGTAAATACACAAAGTGAAAGTCACGGAGATTTAAAAAAAGAAAGGTACCTTCCGGGTTCGAACATGAGATCTTACGGTGATGCAAAATACGAAAGCAGGCACTAACCACTCAGCCACGGTTCGTAGGCATGGAATGAGTGCTCTGGGGGACTCAGAAAAAAATTGAACCCCCCGGCGAACAGAGTTGTGGAATATTTCCGCATTTGGGCAGTTCTCAATTTATTGCTATTTTCAAATATAATGACACACCGTGTCAAAAAAAAATTTTTTTGAGAGGGTCAAGCGTTCGAGTCCCGGCCCGGACGGCCTTTTTTGATAAGCACGGCCAAACAGCCATCGTAGCCCAGGCCGGCGCCAGCACCTTTCTCTACCACACTCACTATGTCCAACCGTCGGATCAGCGACGACCTTAAGGGACTGGAAGACCGGGGAAGAGATTCTACGAAGGACATACTAAAAATTGCACAATTCTCTAGATCCACTCTGATTCGCGCTCGCAAACGAAAACACCTTACCGGTAGTGTCGCCAAAGCTCAGGCTATTGGCCGCGGAAGACCTCGAACACTCGCCCAAACCGACGCTGACTATCTCGTGCGTCTGGCACGCCACAACCCAACAATGTTCCTAGATGAATACAAAGACCGTTTGGAACGCTATCGCTACTTTCCTGTTTCTCTATCAACAATCCATCGAACCTTCATTCGCGCACGGATGAATCTCAAAGCAGTCCAAAGAATGGCGTCTGAACGTTGCCCTCTTGTGCGTGCAGGCTATTGCCGCCACATCTCCATCTATGCGAACGAGTCAATTCTTGGCGCTCTGCGAGTCTATTCCCGAGCCCGCGGCGGCACCGTCCAGCATTTCAATGCTCAAGCAGCCTATCATCGCAACAACACGGAAGCGTTTGCCGCGGCAAAACTTGACACCAACGAGGATGCGCTTTACATCATGCGGCTGGCCCGTGTTGAAGATGCGAGCGGGGAGATGAAGAAATTCCGGGACGACCTTCTGGCTTTCAAAAACCGTGTTGCCGAGGAGACCCGCCTGAGACAGGCTGCAAAGGAGGAGGAAGCAGCTGAGGAACGCGCCAGGTTGGAGGGCATTGAGCTGATCTCTGACGTGGAACAACTTACCGAATTACCGGTCAGAAGGAAGAAAGGTACTACTGGTCCATGTCTCAGGGACCAGTTGGACGTTCGCCGGGACCTATGGAAGGACGAAGTGCTCACCAAAACGACGTTGAAGTCCATCTCAAAAAAAAGCCGACATGTTAGCTGCAATTCTCGCGGCGGACAAACGGTATGTTTCGTGTTATTACATGCTGACTGTCTTTCATTTTATCGGTTTGTAGTCGTAATCTGTCACAGGGCTCGAGCACATCTTAGATTAAGCTGTGCAATATGTTCTGAACTAATTGCAACTGTATTCTGTAGGCAGGGCGTCAAGCCATCAATTGATCAAAAGTGCCGATGTCCTGACAGATACTATGCACCAACCAATGGAACGGTGGCCCCGAAATTTTGCAGAAGAGTTATGGGACATACAAAGTACCTCTGGTGAAGTCACGGGATTTTACTAGCTAACTTTGGCAGTCTGCGACACTGTTGAACACGGCTTAAAAACTTGGCACAAGATGCTCTGTTTGGATAACATTCAGCACTCAGGAAAATACCAGGATTGTGGAAGATGCAGTCATTGGTGTCTAATTGATTTTGAGGATAAGAACCATGTAGCAGAGCTACCCTACAAAGCAAAGCGCAATCCACAATCGAAAAACCATGTTTTTGAGCAAGCGAGCACAGCCACACGATCCATTTTGGGATCGGCTGATGTCCAGGCCCACCAAGTTGAAGGCTTCGTGAACTTCATCTGCCCCAGTGCCCTCGTCCACGCAGCTAGCTTCCAGCCCTCAAGTCCAACGTCTTCAATGCACATAGATGTGCCCCAACTGTCCCCCGACTCAGATTGCGATGCCAGCAGCCAGACTCCCGTCTGGACTCTGAACGTGCGTTTTTCAATTCTTTCCGGCAGCCTTCCTGATTCAAGGTGAAACTGTTGCTTATGAAGGGCGACTCAAATAGCTCTGCTGGGCGCCGCTACATCCTGGACTGCGTTCTGGTTCCCACTTTGGCATCGGTTGGGCTCATTACACTGTGGGAAGAACTTACAATCAGGCTGATTGACAACTCAATCAACTTGCGATTTCATCAATATTAGGACGTGTTTTGACGGTCTTTTATCGAGGGCAGATGGTAGGGTCCAAAAAATTTCGCACTCACTTCCACTTGGGGTGTAAGGCCGTGGCTTTGCCCGGCAGGAACTCATACTTATGTGTTGGGTACCAGTTATTGGAACTCTGAATGTGTTTCTCCTAAGGTACTACGATATCACAACTGATGAGTTGATCTTCCGGGGCAGCACATAAGCACAATTCTCTGCTGTTGAATGGACACAACTCGAAGTGCATTACAATTTTTTCACAGAAAACAAAGGACTGAAATCAAATAAGTGCCTCTATTGTTGCGCCGTTTGGCTGGACAGGCTCACCATACATTGTCACCGGCTGAACAGAGACCGCCAGCTATACCACATCCCTGGGTTCCACGTTAATTAAATGTTTCAGATTGCCTTTGGATTGATCATCGACGATGACCTGCTGAGTTGAGGACGGCACCATAGAATAGACTTTGGCTTCCATGCAATTTGTTCGAGACCAACCTGAACGTTTTTCGGACTATTGCATCCCGTGTGGTCTCCAGATGCTTGACAGACTCTGCAAAACGAGTTTGAAGATTGCCCGATAGATTAGAGGAATCCAAGGTGACGGTAGCGACGAAGATGTACATCGGTGGGGCGTGCGAACACTTTAGCAGCAGAGTGCAGACTGCGTCTCGGTGGAAAGGAAGAGGACAATGAGGAGTGTGAGATGGGGAGATTGTAGTCAGCCCGATGTATACTGAACTCGATTCAATATCAGAGACCATAGCATTGCTGGGAAACCATATGAAATGGTGCAAAAGATTGAAAGATGCCGTGTGGCTGTGTACACTTTTATTGTACGGTATTTGATCAAGGCTAGAATCCGCTTCAGGATATCACCGTTTGCGCATCTCCAGCCACAGGCGTCATTAGCGCTTTAGCAGCTGCATAGTATGTTATTGACCGAATAACATACTCAGAACGAGTCGAGATTTCGAGGGATCTGAAAACTGGGGCCATTTTGATAGCAAGCCAGGCTGACAGTAGTTCAGCTACTGGACCTGTTTGACTGCCCCAGACTTGCGTCGATTCCTGTCTCACAGAAGTCCTTGGGCCTGCTTCTGGCAGGTGGTGTGCATGCTTCTGCAAAACGAAAGCTATACGACAGCCTTCTGTGAACTGGCGGACACTGGGGATTTTTACCAGGGTTTTAACCAGTGGTCCCGCCTATTCAAGAGCCGGCCAGTTCACAGGAATTATACATTATTGGGTTTCTGAACTGCTGCTATAGGTACCGATAGTGTTCTTCCCGCTAGATTGAGCCCCGAGGTGCAATCTACAAGAAGGTAACGTAGCTTTTCGTCAACAGATACCATCCCATTTCTCGCCATTTAACGGTCTCTGGCTCCCTACAGCAACCATGCATATTTTATTTACTGTCTGTGTTTTGTTTAGTTACGTTGCAGCTTCGCGCCGGCTTGGGTTTCGGCCCAAGAGCGCTTCCTGCGAGGGGGACTCAGTCTTTCCTCCACTCAAAATTTATCCTCTTCCTTTGCACACGATCCCGAGGCATTCAGTTCCACAAAACATAAGTGCCAGTACATGCCGTGCAAAGCCGCGGCCCTGCACGCCAAGTAAG